>JAKCPB010000305.1:0-123860 GCA_021442155.1 Cymbidium sinense | reverse complement strand
CTACTTGTACCCAAATAATAAGAAATTAAAGAATAAATCTAGTTTAAATTAAATTTGTGCCACTTCTGATGGGTTTTCTTCTTCTATTCCTAATGATAACTCTTCAAGTCTAAATAACTATAGCAACTTTGATCTTCCTTCGACAAGAGTTGGACTTTCCAACTCTGAACACTATGGGTTCACCTCTTGAGATAGACTTGGAATCATCCGATTCTGAGGGTCTCATAGGAGAAGTTGTAGGTGAGCCTAAAGTGCAAGTAGAACCTTCCACCACCTTGCTTCAAGAATTCACCGAAGTCAACCTCTATAGTGGCAAGGTTTTACCTCTTAGAAAGCACCTCAAGATAGGGAAACAAGTCATTGGCAAGATCGAGAAGCCCTTCCACAGGATGCTCCACTCTTGGATATGCTTATGGAAGATCAGCCGAAGGTGGACTACAACGTCCTTTTCCATTTAAGAAAGTTGTCATCTATGCTAAGCATATATGATGCCCTTGTCTTATCTAAAGAAATGAGGGAATCACTAATCAAGGCCCTCCTTGATCTTGAAATATGCTTAGGTCAGCTAACTGCTATAAGTGAGGAAGCACATTATGCAAAAGAAGCCCAAGGGATCACCTTCACAGATGAAGACCTTCTTCTAGGGGACTTGGAGCACAACCGTCTCCTCTACATCACATGGATAAGTTCACTTGCTGGTTCTCATGGATTCAGCATGAATATTATGAGTCACCCATGCCTATTTAAAGATTGACTCTACACCCCCTGGAGATGGATGATGAGAGAGGATTCAAAGATCAAGGTGAACGCTTTAGGTTCTATAGTTACCTTTGGAGATTGGACCGGAAGACCAAGCCAAGTTCTACATTATTGATTCAAATACTTCATTCACTGCTTTGGTAGGCCTTGGATACATTAAACAAGATCATCCATCCCCTTCATCGCATCAAGTTCAAAAGATGGAGTTGAATAAGTGTCAAGAGATGAAAACCATTTTCAGAGAGGTTGAGATTTATGAGGATGTGACCTACTATCTTCCTCAAAATACCCTTTCTCATGAACTTGGACAAAATTCAAATGAAAATACAAAAGAAAAAGAAAATGAAGCAAAAGAAAGTAAACAAGTAAATGAATGGAAAAAAGAAAAGTCCAAGTGAACAAGAAAGGGGAATTGAAGAAGAAACAGATCTGCATATCACATTCCACACACAGTTCATTCCATCATATGGGCATATGGGTAGGATGGCTCAACCTACACCAGTGAGGCAAAGGTAGTTCTAGAGGTTGGCCTTAGCCCAACAGGTCGTGTTCTAGTTCATAAGAGTACCCCTACTATTCACATAGACTTGGAATTCAGCATGAGGATGAGTCTAAGATACCCAACCCCTCTCGGGTTCCATGGGAGGTGACTTTTGATCTAGATAGAGATGAAGACCAGCCTCAAGCAAAGCAATCGGGTTTATGTGAAACTATTAGAACCTAACCTTAGTTCTTACCTCACTTACATCTTAGAAAGTTGAAGGTTTAGTAGTTAAGGAAGTCCCTAAGTCTTCGAATGATGTGAAGTAGAAGTTATTTTTGGGATCATCCTCCTTAAGCCCTGAAGTTGATGTAGAGCTTGAGGAAGATACTTTTAAAGAATTGATGGAATTATCTTTTGACTTTTACTCACCTTGTGTTCAAAATCTTATATAGAAAGGTTTAGTTTCTCACACATGGTCCAAGCATAGGTCAGAATACTTCAAAAAGCTATGTAACAATATAGGCTGGGAAGCACAATCAAGAACAGGACTAGGATAATGGGTCCCATCGATGATGAAGATTATTGTTTTTTACCAACCATTTGGAATCTAATAATTTTTTTTTGCACATCCCAAACTCTTATGAGAATGTGTGTTTAGAAACCTCAGATGATCGAGATGATCTCCAAGTCAAAGAGGCACCGCCAAAATTTGAAGAGGAGATTCATTCAATAATCGACAAGCTTAAAGAAATCAACCTCGGACAGAAGAAAATCCATGCCCAACATACATCAGTTCATTGCTGAATGAAGAAGAAACCAATGACTTAGTTAAGCTATTGATTGAGTTTAAAGACTGCTTCACATGGAGTTATGAAGAGATGCCCGGATCATCTAATGTAGCCCACAAGCTAGCAGACCCTAAAACTACCCCTATTAAGCAAGCTCCTAGACATATGCGATTAAAAATTAAACAACATGTCATTTTTGAAGTCAAGAAACTGATCGATGCTGGTTTCATCAGGGAAGAAAAATATCCTATCTGGTTCACTAGTGTCATCCCAATTAAGAAGAAAAATGACCAAATTCGCATTTGCATCAATTTTAGGGATTTAAACAAGGCATGTCCTAAGGATGAGTTTTCTCTTCATATACCAGAGTTAATGGTGGATATTGCCTCATCTTATGCAGTCTTCTCTTTCATGGATGGGTCATCTGGCTATAACCAAATCAAGATGTCTCACAAGATGAAAGAAATTCCAAACCCCGATCAAAATCTTCTATTATAGGTCATGCCTTTAGCCTTAAAAAACTACATAATACCAAGCCATGACTCGATCTTCAACAAACTCATCCATCATCGTTGAGTGCTATGTTGATGATCTAGTAGTCAAGAAGAAAAGAAGATCACCTCTTTGACTTGAGAGTATTTTTCAAGCTTAAGATAATATAACCTCAAAATGAATCAGTGTGCATATGGAGTACTTCGAGAAATTTCTTGTTTGTTCACATCGGGAATAGAAATAGATCTGAAAAAATTAAAGCTATCTTAGAAATGCCACCTCCTAAGAGTTTAACTCAACTAGATCCTTTCAAGGATTATTGCATATCTAAGATGCTCCAACCCATCGGGGAGATGCCCATTTTCAGCACTTGTCAAAAGGATGCCAAGTTCAAGTGGGATGACAAGTGTCGATGCCTTCAAAGACATCAAAGTACTTGGTGAAGCCGCTTCTAGCTCTATCCTGTGCCACTCATCCTATACACTTGCATTGATGACTCTCTCATTGGCTCCAATGACTAGGAAGGAGAGCGCTCTACCTCAACCATCATTTGATTCTGCTAAGAAAACTATCCACCTATTGAGAAACATTACCTAGTTTTGATCTTTGCATCTCAAACTATTACACTACATGCTTTCATAATTATTCAACCAATCCACTAGTATCTCATGACATGGCCAATGCTACATTTTGCTTGTTGGTCCATGATTCTCATAGTTTTTGATATCACATGTGGTGTAAAAGGTCGCACTAATTCTTAAGAAGACACCCACTTCTTGTGATTCTCTTAGTGATGATCTCCCAATGAACAAATCATGAACTTAGGGAACGATGGGAGATGTATTTTGATGTGCTTCTTTTCTTAAAGGTGAAGCACCATGATTTATTCTCAAGGAAAGGGTAGGAATAGTTCTTCTAACTCCAAACCATGAATGTAATGAGATTCTACTATCTATCCAACCCCGCACCAACAATGAAGTCGAAGTATGATTTGGTCGAGTTAGCCATCACCATCGTCAGCATCAACATCTTTGGAGATTCTCGGTCATCAACCGATTGTGTCCTATCAAGACCCAAGCTTCATCATTACCACGAGTATACCATGAAGCTGTTGGCCCAGATTTTTGAAGTCACCATCTACAAGGTTTCTTGAGCAAAGAACATAGTAGTAGATGCCTTGGCCAAACTTGCCAAAGAATTGGCATGTCGGATGAGTCCATTTTAATAAGGGTCCAAAATAGACAAGTCTTATCCCTTATTGATGTTGAACTCATCGAGACTTTCTCTTAAAGGGGAGGTTATTGCCAAAATGGACAAGCTAGATTGGAGGCAACCGTTCATAGATTTCTTGAACAGAAACTACCTCAAGAAACATCACAAGCCCATCGTGAAATAGAGAGCTCTCCTCCTTGTTGATGGACACCTCTAATCCATTGATCAAATGTGGTTATGTTGTTTGGACAAACACAAGCATGGCATTATAACCAGGTACATTCGTCTATGCGAGTGCATCAATCGGTCTAAAGATGAAGATGAAGATCAAGTGATTGGATACTACCGGCCTTCTATGATTACGTATAGATATGTAGAGGATCAATGTCAGCGTTGTGGTCCTCCATCACCACCCAATATTCTATACCCTACTTTGGTCTTATGGATATTTAAGTGTTGGAGTACCGACATTGTAGGTCTAATCGATCCTCATTCTTCCAAGGGGAAATGATTCATCTTAGCTGCCACTAACTACTTTTCCAAGTAATCCATCACACTCGAGAGGTCACTTTTCAGCATGTGCTTCAATTTTAAGAATCCATATGTATATATGGGAATTATATATAATGGTACAAAGATGCATGAACAACAAAGATGCCAAGACACGATATATTAGAGATACCACCATCTACTACCCCCCGAGAGCAAATGTCTTAGTGGAAGCATTCAAAAACTCTCATCCATAATCAAGAAGACTCTTGATGATAATAAATGGCATGAGTTGGTTGAAGCCTTGTGGGCCTACCACACCACATACCAAACTCCAACTCAGTCTACCCTATTTTCCTTAGTTTATGGGTCTAAAATTGTTCTACCTTTAGAAGTTCAACTCTCGTCACTAAGGATAGCATTGGGTAACAAGATCACTCGAGAATGCAAAGTTTTGGTTAGAAGAGCTCAAAGGTTTGGAGAAAAGTCGCCTACGGATGTGCCAGAACCTCAAGTTGTATAAGGCAAAAATAATTCAAGCTTAGAACAAGCTAGTCTGCCCTAGGTCTTTTCGAGTAGGAGAACTTGTGTTAGTCCTAAGGAGACCAATTGTTGCCTGTCGAAAGATGGGAGGCAAGTTTGAACCCACTCCCCATGTCATAGAAGGCCTACCAAGGATCTTATCTTATTGATTGTAAAGGGGAACACGATGCTTCCAATTAATGGGATCTATCTAAAGAATATTATCCATGAAACAAATCATGTTTAAATATAATCATTAATAAAAAAAATTTGATTCCATTCATCAAATCTTAAGTGTTGTTTGTTTGTCTTGGGAATTCCATTTAGAGTAGTGTAAGAGTCCCCAGTGATCCTATCCCTCTTTCACAACACAAACACAATCTCCCAATGCTATTAGAATAGGTATAAGAGAACCCGAGAGGCATCCTATTTTGATTAGCATAACTAAGATAGGTGTGAGAGAACCCAAGCAGCATCCTTTCTTAGTGGGAATCCTTTTGCCACCCGTGGCACCATTCCATCAAACCCCTAGTGTGTTTTAGGTAGGTGTAAGAGTCCCTGAAGCCTTATTTTGACACATGCACAACAAAAACAAATCTTTGTCTTAGCCCATATATATGTAGCAAGCCCTCACTCATTAGCTCTGCAGCACCTCTAGTACCCAATGGTCACTTGTTGGAAGACATGAGTCCCCGTGCTTTCTTCATAACTTGACCATTGCAAACTAACGAGCACCTTGTTAGCATGGAAGTCTTCACTGCCTAGCCAGTAAGCTACCTCATGATTGACTTTGCTTAAGAAAATGTGACCTCATTTTAGAATGATCTCTCAATCCCATAGATCTCTTAGACTTTAAGAGTTCTTAATCTTAAGACACATCTAGTGATTAGGTGGACACTCAAACTCCTAGAAGGATTAGCCATAGGAATAGGTCATGCCTTAGGGGTGTTAGGAAAATTTCCTACCCTTTAGCTTAAACCATTCCTCACCTTTCCTTCTTTAAAATCAAACTCCAAATCAATCTTAATTGATTTTCTCCAAATGCAAATCAATTTCATGATTCAATTCCATGATTCAAATTCATGATTGAAATCCATAATTGAAATCCATGATCAAAATATATCAAAAATTCTTAAGCCCAAATTTTGCTAAGTCCTTAAGCCTCCCTTAAGGACTTAACCTAAAACATTCTAAACCAAATCAAATCTTTAAGATTTTCTCATAATCCATTTATATTCTCATTTTTCATTCATATATATAAATGAAATATAAATTCAAACTCATCAAATTAAACTCAAAATTCCAAATCAATTCATGAAAATTTTCTTAAGTCCCTTTAATTTTGTATTAAAGGACTTAGCCAAAATCAATCTTAAATCATGATCAAACCTATTCAAACTCATGAGATTTTTCTCAAAACTTATTTATATTATCATTTATATTTTCATATATAAATGAAATATAAATATAAATCAATCCAATCAAAGGAAAAAAATCAAATTCCAATTTAAAATTCCCTTAAATCCTTTAATTTCCCTTTAATGGATTTATCCTAAATCTTGATCAAACCTATTCAAACTCATGGGATTTTCTCAGAACTTAATTATATCCTCATTTATATTCTCATGTATAAATGAAATATAAATATAAATCAATCCAATCCAGTTCAAAAATTAAATTTTAATTTAAAAAATTACTTTAAATCCTTTAAATTTCCTTTAAATGAATTTAACCCAAATCATGATTAAACCCCTTCAAATCCTTCAAATTTTCTCATGATCAATTTATATTCTCATTTATATTGACATATATAAATGAAATATAAATTCAAACAATCAAAACCAATTCCAAAAATCAAACCCAAATCAAAATCCAATCTAAGCCTTTCAATCAAAATCTTGAACTTAGCCAAATCACTTTAAATCAAGCCTTTTTTCTCATGGTTCAATAAATCTACAATCATGAGCTCATATATAAATCCAAACTCAATCAAAACCCAAATCAAAAATCAAACCCAAAGCTCCTTCATATTCTTCCTTTGAATATAAAGTTTTCAAATGGATCAAAACCCATTTTACTTCAAATTACTTGTAAATGGATTTATATTTCAATCATGAGTCTATATACAAAAACAACCAACTTCAAATCAACCTTTGACCAACCCATTTGACCCACTTAGGCTCACTTGACCCAAAGTGACCTAAAGTACCATTATGAGCAAACTTTTGATCCTAACCAAATTGGATTGAACCAAAGTCATATCTCTCTCTCATCATGATCAACAATCATCATGAGATGATCAATCAATCAAATTGGGTCAAACCAAGTCAACACTTAACCCAAAATGAAACCTTACATAGCCAAATTCCACCATAGGCCAAATTGAATGAAATTATTGATCTAAGTTCACTCATGACCTATGTTTGAACTTGACCAAGCCAACATTTGAGCCTAACCTAGCCCAATTGGCTCACTTGATCCATGTTGACCCATTTTTACCTAAAGGGCCAAAATATGTCAAAACTTGATCTAAGCCAAATTGATTGAAATCAATGGGTCAAGTCTATTCCAAATCATTTATGGAACTTGACCAAAGCCTCAATTGGCCAATTAGACCCAACCTAGCCCAATTGACCTTAGACCCAACATGACCTAAAGGGGTCATGTTGAGCCAAAATTGAACTTAACCCAAATTGATTTGAAATAAAGTTACCAATCCACCCCATATGGCTAACCTAACCTAAACCTACCCTTGACCTACCTCAAATAGCTCAAATGGGAAATGGGTCAGGTCAACTTGACCCATTTGACCTAAACGTCATATGAGCCAAAACCAAATATATACCAAATTGAATCAAACCAAAGCCACCAAAACATTTCAAATGGTCATATGAACTTGACCCAACCCTTGGTTTGACCCAATTTGACCTATTGACCCATTTTGACCTAAATGGGTCAATATGAGCCAAACCCAATCAAATGAATTCCAAATCTCATGAAACTTGGCCAAACCTAGTTTCTCCACATACCCAACATATCCAAAGTGGAAAAATAGCAAAATGGCCATTCTACCACTAGAACATAGAACAAATTTTGGCCTAACCCATGGGTGATTTGGTCATACCCTCTTCAAAATCACTTGAGACTTTCTTAAAAGCTCAAGGGGACTTAATGATGAGTGGTGAACCCAACCTAATGGGTTTAGGTCAGCCCATTTGGTCCCTAGACCCAACCTGACCCCCTAACTTAAAATTGAATTTTCAAACTCCCTCTTAAGCTCAAATTAAGGCACATGAGAGGTTGGCAATGCACTCTTGGATCAAACCAACCATGTGCACACTCAAACTAGATCAAACAACCATCCCAATCTCATCAATTGGATCAAAATGGCAAGAGCATTGCCGGCCGATCGATCCTTCAAGGGGGAGATATACTCCCCCTAATTCACTTTTGTTTTTATGCACTCAAGGTCAATTGAAGAATAGAAAGCCAGAGGAGCCATTGGTGATTGATCCTAAGCCTCCTAGAGCTTTTCCCATTTTCTATTTTCTCGATTTTACATAGTGAAAAAATAGGAGAGGTAGAGTGAATTGTCAATTTCTTCCACACTTAATTTCCTTCCAATTGCTCTTGCACACTTCATCAAGGAGCTAAGTCGAGTGCGCCTAAGCTTCTATTGGAGTTCCCACAGTAAGGAAGCATCCAATTCAATCAAAGTCGAAGCTCAGCAAGGAGGAGTTGGTCCATCCATTGATCCACTCAACCTCAAGTGCTCCAAGAATGCTTCGCCTCAACCACGAAGCTTCTCAAGGGAATCGAAAGATCCGGGAGGTATGGGATTTTTTGATCATTAAACTCAATGTGGTGTGTAGCTTTGTGAAAGAAATTTTCACCATCAATTTACCGCTTGATTTTCTAGATGGTGTGGGTTGAATTTGTGTGATTCCATGCTAGATCTAGCTTGGATCTTCCCTGATCATGCCTCTGATCAAGGGAAAAACTTGATCATCTCACCATCCATGCATTTTTTGATAAGAGATTATTCACAGTTTAGAAATCTATATATCCTTTATAAATCGAGCCTGATAAGATGGTAAGGTAAGCGCACACCCCACCATTTGTGAGGTGACAACTTAAGTCACCTCTGTGAAGTGTAAAGCCACGCCCACGTCGTGCGTCGTGGATTAATAAAATGGATTAAATTAATTCATTTAGAGAACTTCAAGAATTCATAACTCTTGATAAAAAAATCAAAAAATATGAAATAAAATTCTATGGATAGAAAATTAAACTAAGAACATTTTAAAATTAATTTTGATAAGTTTTGAATTATGGTTTTTTTTTTTTTCTGAATTTGGGTTTTATTAGAAAGTGTATTTTTGCTAATTACTCTTTGATTAGGCTTCAAATTAATCCTAAATTTCTTGGGTATGTTTTAGGGGATACCTCCTCCCTTTTTTCTTGGGATTTATTGAAGGCTTGATTAGAGGCCTTTAATTACCCTTCTCATGTAATTAAGCATAATTTATGGTTGCCCTATGATTATGATTAAAGTTAGATCTAGTAAGTAGGAGGTTTATGAAATAATTTTGGAATATTCCCTAAACCCCTTTCTCTCCTTAATCTCCTCTTAATTAAGGGTTAATTTATTAATTATCCCTTAATCAATTTCTAAAATTTCTAAAAGTTCCAGAACACCTTGGGTAAATGCTTGGGTGTTTAATAGCCTCAATTAAGGAAATCAAAATCCAATTCATAAGTGTGAAAGGGTGTTTTGAAATTACTTAAGCTAAACCCCTTAGCTTAATTAACTTTTAATTGTGAGATAAATTGCATTAGGCCTTTTCATTATTAGGTGCATTGCAAATTTGAATTTCTTGTGGGTTTTATGTCATCTCATTGGCTCATAATTATTTAGTTAATTCTTCTAAGGTGATTATGGGTTAATTAAGTTACTTAATTCATACATTAACCTAATCAATGTATAAAAATGGATTTAATTATCTAAAAATTAAACAAAAATATAAAAAACATGTTAGAATGAGTTAGGAATAGTAAACTCATCTCACCTTTTCAAAATTAAATAAAATTTCAAACTAAACAAAAATCACTTCACTTTGATTTATATTAAACTTTTTTTCCATAAGTATGTCTTTAGGATTTAAGTGAAGTGAGTTTATTTACATGCTTTCATTATTTTGGATCTTTCCAACATGTCAAGTTGTATGTCATATGATATCATGCATTCATAGTTTTGAAATTCAAATTTTAAAATGAAATTGTTTACTTTATGTCAAATTTGCATGTGTTGGCTAAAGTAGAAATATGAGTGGCTATTATCACTACTAAATCTAAATTATTTTCAAAAAATATAAATTAAATACCAAATATGAAAGTGTGCTACTTATGCCTTAACTATAAGTTTGCATGTGATAGATTATAAAGGTATTCTTAGTATAGGTTTTTTTCTTTCTTAGATTAGCATAATTTTGAATGGGAAGTTGGTAAGATGTAGGGTTCATTTGAAAAGAACCCAACACTTACTAAATTACATACCCTATTCATCCCTATGCTATCACCTAAGAAAGGTTACCTATGTTTGCATATATAAATTGCAAAAAATAAAATGAATTCATTAAACAACTTTTGCATATTCCTTTTCTATGTCATTTCTTTTATATACATGCTTGTATCTATGGAAAGTAGTATATTAGTCTAGACAACCCCGAGGTTGCGAGGCTATAAGTAGCTCTAAGTAGGTCTTGTACCTTACACCTCTGGTTAATAATGACGCTGTACTCACTTATGCTTTTCTTACTTTCATGTATGTATGTGAAAATTTAGATAAGGAAAACTCTTCTACTTAAGAAAAATCATGCATATTCAACCTCTAAATTTTTTTAAAAGGATTACTTAGCATGCATCATAAAATGTGTCTAATACTCTCATTTGCATCTATAGATATGCTTAGGGTCCATCCATATATATGTTATATATGTGGGGAAAGAAATGAAGTAATGTGTGTTATGTGAATTTTGGTTCATTTTATTTAATCTTAAAATACCTTTATTTTTGAATAGGTTTGTTTTGCATTTATCTAAACCTAGGATTAATAAAAAGATGTAATCAAAATATTCAGCTAAATGAAACTAAAATGTGAATCAACTTTAGAAATTACTTAGGTTAGGGAAGGAAAGAGAAGAACTTCTCTTTCCCTCTCTTCATAACTTAGAAATTAATTATAGGATCCAGTTAAACCAAATAAAAACATGAAATAAAATCAACCCAAAATAGTTAAACAACTTAAATGAAACCCTCCTCTAAGTTAAACATGTTCTTTATACTTAGAAAATTTGAACCTAAAGCCCTAGGTAAGCATATCACGCAAGCCTTCAAAGCACACACATTAGCCTAAGTCACCACTTCTAGCCTTAGGTTAGGTCGGTGCATGGTTTGATGTTATATTTTATTTGATGATATATGTTTTAGACGGATGTTATGGTGTATGCTGTAGAATGAATGATAGGATGTTCTTTGTCTAACTATTCTAGAGGATTGTGCTGGCTATCAAAAATAAAAAAAATATAAATGCTTTTGCTTGCTTTATACCCCTAAGCATAATCCATAGGCTTTAGTCGCCCTTGTGTGGGGTGATAAATCCAATATACATGCTTGGGATTTGTGTGGTGTGTTTTAGCTAACATTTATTTTGCAGGTATTAGTTAGATTTTATCTTTTCCTTTTCATTTAAAAATTTGTATAATTAGGATTTTGGAATGATTTTTATGGGGATTAGGATAAAATTGGTCATAAGATCTATCTTATGCACCATGTGAAGCCTTGGAGCATCTATACCATCCAACCATCCAAAGGAAGGAACCAAAGAAGAAGAAGAAGAAAAAGAAGAAGAAAGAAGAAGAAAAGAAAAGAAGAATTGAAGACCCCCATAACAATGAATTTCTTTTAAATTATAATTTGATTCATTTGTAATCCAGATTATATAAGGGTAGAGCTTAGCTACTCATATTTGATATTTTTGGGTTTATGTGGTGGTACTCGACCGCAACGGTCATTTATTCTTTTTGTGATTAGCTTTATAAATTGATTGATGATTTGTTTAGCTTTTGCATTAAGTGGCATGATTTTCCTAATTTTTTCCTTGCTTTATGTATGGCTTGGATGTGGATTAAGCTCTTTAGGGAAAATAAATTTTTCACCCAACTTAACAACTCAAAATAAAATTAAATAACTCATAACCTCACCTAAAGCTTAGGTTTAAAATCAAGATAAAAGAATTAGAAACCCTTAGTGGATGAGCATTTAATATCATGCACAAATGCATCTTATTTCACTCTTGATTGGGGTTTCCACCTTTTCCGAGAACGGCTTGACCTTTGAGGGTCATGATTGAAACTCACCTCCTTCTCACTGATTTTGGCCAATAATCTTCTTTCTCATGCATTAGTCATAAAAATCTTATTTTTTAGAGTCAAAATAATTGTCCAAAATAAAATTAAAATGAAATTAGAATTGCATTAGATTTAGGTCATTTGAAGCATGTCCCTTTACATGATCTAGTCTCTTCAGAGTGAGTTTAAGGACTTAGTCTATTTCTTAATAACAATAGCTTAGTTATCTTGCATAAGCATAAAGACTTATCTACATGTACTTAAAATCATAGGAGGAGTTAGTTAGCGGCCACCCCCAGGCAGTTGTAAGTCCAAGCTATCGGGTGATTTGTTCTCTCTTGTGGAGGCAAACCAATTACCCATTTTTGCCTTAGATTTAGGTTGTGCTTTTGGCCCTCACCAAGCTCCCTAGATTTAGGTTCTGAGCTTCTCCTTTGTGGGCCATAAGCTTAATTCCTCACCTCTTAATCTTCTGTAAAGGAATCTTAAGTCCTAAATTTCTAATAAAAAGTTCAACTCAAATAAACTAAATTAAAATGTAAACCCAATTATAGGATAGTTTGAGATGCTATGTTTTCTAGCATCGATGCATCTCCTTATCTCCCATTTTTTGGCTTTGATAATAACTCTCTCTTTTGATCAATCCTATTTTGATCTTCAAAAATATAAAATCAATCGATTAATAGTCCTTTCCTATTGAAATCTTCAAATACAATGATCATTTACCTTAATCGGAGTTTTCCTAAGGGATCAAGTCCCTTAAGATGTAATTAACCATGGGGGCTTGCCCCTATAGGGAACTTAATGAACTCAATTTAAAATAAATCCTGCTTTACTTTTTCATGTAAAGTAGGGGAAGAATCTCTGCAACATATGCAAACCCATCATCCTTAGGTGTCCTTATTGAGGTGATTAGGTTCATTTAAGGGTAGTGATTTCTATCTTTCAAGATGGTACACTATTCCTTGATGATGTACTCGATCACCTGAATAAGTACATCTGTGGATCTACATGGCATTCTAAAAAGATGAATTTCTATAAGGTCTCCTCTTTCTTTTCTCACCAACAGATTTGAAAGGTAACCCCCCTAATAGGAATTTTTCTCTGCAGATTTTTCTAGCGACTCCACTGGGGATGGTTCCTCTCTCCATCTTTGGTAAATGATCATTGTCTTGAAATCGATACTTTTGGTATGAATCCAAGACTATCCTTCTTCACTTAGCTCATATTTCACTCTTGAGTTGAGTTAGCCAACATCTTTAGGTTTTAGGATTGCATTCCTTGTTGATCTTAAAACCCCCATTGGGCTCTTCAATGGGTAAAATGAAAAAAAAATCTAAATAAAAAGTACCTTTTCAAAAATGATAAAGAAAGGTTCATCCTAAAATAATAAATCTTTCATAAAGAACTTTGCTTTTCAAAAGTACCTTTTCAAAAATGCACTTAATAAAATATTTTCCACAAACTTTTGTCACAATCATTCAACAATTCCCATAATTATGACATGTAGGGATTTTCAAAAATAAAATTAATAATTTTTTTTAAAAGCACAAATGAATATCTCCTTTCAATTTACTTTGATGAAGATTTCATTTTCAAAATAAAATGAGTAATCATCCTTTCCAAAAATCACAATCATAACCATAAAGTTTTCAAAAGCACATATGAATCTTTCTACTTCAATACACTCACACTTATTGAATGGAAAGTTCATTTCTAAAACAAAATTAAAATTTTCAAAAAAAAAGCATACATGAACATCTTCATTTAATAAACTCAAAATTTAATAAATGAAGATTTCATTCCCAACTAAAAAATAAATATCATTTAGGAAATCCCACTTAAACATATCTCATAAGTTAGAATTCCTCTCTTTCAAAAAAGCAACAATCACACTCAAAAAAAAATTTCATATTTTCAAAATAAGATTGATCTCCATTCTACATACTTAAATTTGTTGAATGGAAGTCCTCTTTCAAAACATTAAAACTTTAACAATCATAAATCAAATTTTCTAAACACATTTGGAACCTCACTTAATATACCCAAATTGGTTAAGTAAGTGAAATCCCAAAATTCAAAAAAAAATTTCAAAACACACTTTGAAATTTCATTTAGGATAATCAAATTTTCTAAGTGAAGTTTCCAAATCCAAAATCAAAATCAACAATCATATTTCAAAATTTTCAAATAATATTTGGAACCTCACTTAACATACCCAAATTTGTTAAGTGAAGTCTCCAAATCCCAAAATTCAAAATTTTTCAAAACACATTTTGGAATTTCATTTAGCATAATCAAATTTGCTAAGTGATGTTTCTAAATCCAAAATAAAAATCAACAATCATATTTCAAAAAATTTTAAACACAGTTGGAACCTCGCTTAACATATCCAAATTTGTTAAGTGAAGTCTCTAAATCCCAAAATTCAAAATTTTTCAAAAACACATATTTTGGAATTTCATTTAGCATAATCAAATTTGCTAAGTGAAGTTTCTAAATCCAAAATCAAAATTAACAATCATAATTCAAAATTTTCTAAACACATTTGGAACATCACTTAACATACCCAAATTTATTAAGTGAAGCCTCATAATCCCAAAATTCAAAAAAAAAATTTTCAAAAATGCATTTTGAAATTTCAAATCTTAAGTGAAGTTTCTAAATCTAAAATCAGCAATCTTATTTTCAAACAATTTAACCTCACTTAACATACCCAAATTTGTTAAGTGAAGTCTCCAAATCCCAAAATTCAAAATTTTTCAAAACACATTTTGGAATTTCATTTAGCATACTAAATTTGCTTTGAAGTTTCCAAATGTAAAATCAAAATCAATAATCATATTTCAAAAATTCTCAAAGCACATTTTGGAACATACCCAAATTTGTTAAGTGAATTCTCCAAATCAAAATTTCAAAATTTTCAAATAATATTTGGACCTTCATTTAACATACCCAAATTTGTTAAGTAAAGTTTCCAAATCTAAAAAAAAAAACAAAACAAAACTATCAAAACATATTTTGGGACTTCACCAAGCATACCCAAAATTGTTAAGTGAAATTTCCAAAGTCAAAACAAAAATTTTCAAATACCCTTTGGAACTTCTTCCCTTAGCATACCAAATTTGCTAAGGAAAAGTTTCCATTTTTCAAAACCAAAAATTAAATCAAAATTTTGAACACACCATTTGGAATTTCATTTAACATACTCAAATTTGCTAAGTGAAATTTTCATTTCATAAAACCAAGTGGGATTTCATCTTTAGCATACCAAATTTGCTAAAGTTGAATCTCCATTTTCAATCACCTCAAAAACAAAACAAAACACTTAGGATTCTCTTAACATAACAAATTTGCTAAGGACCCCACTCTTTTCAAAAATCAAAATAATTTCAAACAAAGGAAACACTTAGGATTTTCTTAGCATACTTAAATTTTCTAAGAATCCTATTTTCAAAAATTAAACAAAACACTCTTGAATTCTACACTTAGCATACCTAAATTTGCTAAGTGAGAATTCCAAGTTTTCCAAAATTAAAACAAATTCACAAAAAGAAACAAACACTTTACTTAGCATACTTAAATTTGCTAAGTAAAAATCCAAAACAATCAAACAAAATAAAACCAACTTGACCCTTACTTTAACATACCCAAATTTGTTAAAGGAAAGGGTCCTCAAAATGAAATTCAAATTCAAAAACAAAAAATTGAACCTATGGAAACATCTTATCAAAAATTTTGAATCCATATTTCAACATACCTAAATTTGTTGAAGTTGGATTCATATTCAAATTCCTCTTTCAATCAATCTCTTCAAATCTATTTGAACCCCACTTAACACTTCCAAGTTGTTGGATGTGGGTTCAAATTTTCAAAATTCAAAAAAAATCTATGTAAAATTGATATAATTCATTTCTCATTGTAGATTCTTTTAGAGCGGATTTAGTGTTTTCTACGCAATGGCAGCCTCGAAGTTTTTCTTTACTTTCCCAAGGTATGGATCTAGCTTTTAGACTTCCCCCTGACCATACCCACTTGATCCACTTTGGTGGATTTGAGGGGACAGATCACTTGTGAGGGCATTCCATCATAGTCGAAGAAGAAGGTGACCGGAAGAAGCCATTATGATGACTTACTGATATGTATCCTCACTAAAGGAAAGCTATGGCAACAAATTTTAGCTTTTATAGTTTCAAAGTACCAAGTACCATTCCAGTTCATCCCGAGTTTCCCATGTTTCCCCAAGGGCTAGCACCATCTGCATCCCCTCAAGGGTAGGCTCCTGTTTCGTGGCTTGCCTCCCTAACATTTGAGTACGAGTCTAGCTCACACTCCTCTCATCCTACCCGTACCCAGCGTAGGAACAAGAACAGTATGGTCAAACAGCCCACACTGGATTGAAAAGGGAGAGGCGATATTAGCCATGGATGAGTCTCCCATGATCACTCATCACGTTATGAAAACCAGTTTCAACCTCTCTCGTGGATTAGAGAGAGGATCGAGGATGTTGTTCACCTAGTGGTGCACCACCGTAGAGTAGGAGGTCCACCGATCTTTCTACATCAGGCTGAGTACTGCACCCAATCAATCTTTGATCTCGATATGTCAAACATAGGAAGGCATCGTGAGAGGCATGCATACATCACATTACTAGAGAGAGCGGAGGTTCAACTAGTCGCTTATGCTTTGGTTTATTTCAGCTGTGCCCGACCATACCGACAAGCATTCTTCTCACGGGGACTAGCCATAAGAAGAGGGTAGTTCCTATGCATAGAGAGTCTGGTGTCTCCACCGCTCTAGCCAAAGATCTCCAAACATCTCCATAAAGGCCATGAAGGCCACATCCGGGAAAAACATACTTGGTGATCCATATGACCAAGGGATCCTACTCCTACACACCCATTATGGTAAGGCTCCCATGCTCGACCACCTTGAAGCAAAGTGGTCATTCAATCACTAACTCCACCCATACAACCAAAATGGAGATGGTTATCACAGATATTCTAGATGATAGTTCAATTGCGGGAGAGATCATCCTAAGATTTTTACCCTATTCAGCAAGAAAAAAGTATCATTCATGTAGTGCAACAAGATTGACTCTCGGTTCTGGTGAGAGGTCCTGCCTCGCATGATGATATCACACCCATCCCAAACTTACACCGGCCGTTAAATCGATCCTTAGATGAGATTGACACTATTTTATGGAGAAGAAGGAGATCTTAGGGTACACTTGGATGAAGAAAGAGTCTAGCTTGATCCCAATGAAGATGACAATGAGAGATTGCCAGGGTTGATACTAAAGGATCTCTTCTTAGGGATCAGCCATGGAAGGTGAGGTTGATCAAGAGGATGATCCCAACACCTTCCGGCAAAAGGATGAGACTAGGATGGCACAAGCACAGGACTTGTTAGTAATAGTGTCGCTTGAAATAATCCCTCCAGTTCATCCTATATAATCACTGAGCTAGAGCTGAACCAGAAGACTTACCTCCTAAAGGTAGCACTATATAGGAAGGCGTGGATAGTACCTCCATACATGAAAAGATCTAAAATCATTGAGCAATAGGTGAAGGAAGCTTTGGCTCAAGCTCTGGGGAGGATCATCCCAAAGAGACCCTACCTAATCAAAAGGTATAGCTCAATTTCAGTGCAGTTGTTGCAACATGGTGGCAACGATGCTTTACTCTATAGACTCTCTGTCAGTAACCTAGCTTAACAGGTATTGCTTTTGATTGGTATGCTAATTGCCCAACGGTTCGATGATATTTATGAGTTAGAGCAACTCTTCATCAAGAGATTTGAGCTCAAAGTTATTGTATGATCTCATTATAGCACAATAGCACTGAGTCACTTATTGATTATATTCCTGGCATAACTTGAGTATGAAGTATGAACCGCATTGAATAGCATATGTCATTGAGATTCTCTTGAAGAATATCCATGGGTCGCTTCATGCTTAAGGTTCACCATGAAGACATTTGAGAAGGTAATCAATAAGGCGAATCTACAAGGAGAGGCCAAACAATTATCTTTTCAAGATCGCAAAGCGAAGTCCCAAAAGGTCTATGAAAAGAAACCCGGAGGTAGTAGTGGGGAAGCAGCTAGAGATCACGAGACCATGACCTAGCCTCCACCTCCTTTGCACCACCGAGGCAGCCCACACGGCCTCCACCACAACCTCCACCTCATACAACCACCACCATATGTAGAGGTGCATATTGCCAAGTAGTTATGGTCCACCTAATCTTTTAGATAAGTTTAACAAACCTTATTCTTTTAAGAGGAGGTAATCAAAGATCTTTAAGAATCTCTTAAAGAAACTTGATTTTAGTTACCCGAGCCTAGAGGAGGAAGTAGGCAAAAAGTCATGATCCAAACTTTTGCCCTTACCATGTATGGTAGGCCACATTTTGAGGATTACTTTACTGAGATGGCTTGAACACACTTTCAAGATTGTGTAGTTACCCCAAAGGAATACCTTGTGGAGCAACCTTCCATTAAGGTAATCCTTGGGGATCCCTACCAAAACCAAAGAAGAGACATTTCTTTTCTAAAACCTCGAGAAAATAATCTAGCTTTCCTTGTAGGTGCTGAGTCACCAAACCTCCAACACATGGAAGGTTTGCAAGTTGCCAACTCCAGAGCTCGAGAAGATGTCCACCCAGGATAGCCCCACCATGTCCAAATTTTTAGCCTTCCACACCGACTTTACCATTTCATAGCTCTTCTATTTCTTCTATTAGTAAAATTCTTGTATCAGTGGATAAGGGCATCAAATCCCTTACTCCACTCATTCTACTTGATTTCTACTTTGTACCCCCAAATAATTCTAAGAAATTAAAGAATAAATATGATTTGATTTATATCTGTGTCTCTTTTGATGAGTTATTTTCTTCTATTCCTAACTATAACTCTTCAAGTATAATTAACTATAATACTTCTGATCTTCCTCTTTTTGATTCAGAGTTGGATTTTCCAACTCAATAATACCTTTCTTGAGATAGATTTGGATTCATTCAATTCAGAGTCATAGGAGAAGTCAGGTGAGCTTGAAGTGCAGAACTGCCACCACCTTGCCTCAAGAGATTGCAAGTCAACCATAGTGGCAAGCTTCTATCCTAGGCAACACCTCAAGAGAGGGAAATAAGTCATTGGTATAAGATCGAAGCCCTTCCACAGATGCTCCACACTTGGATATGCTATGGATAAGATAGACTACAACATCCTTTCTCATAAGAAAGTTACCATCTAAGCTAAGCATAAATGATGCCCTTGTCTTATCCAAAGAGATGAGTCATAAATCAAGGCTCCTTGATCCCGAAATATGCTTATCAACCACATAAGTGAAGAAGCATATTATGCAAAAGAGGTCAAGGGATCACCTTCATGATGATGACCTTCATTTAGGGACTTGGAGCCCCTTTATGACATCGACATGGACGTGTTCACTTCACGGGTTCTCATGGATTGCATCGGTGAACATTATGAGTCTAAAGACCCATGTTGAAGATCAACATCTCCACACTCGAGAAGATGATGATGTTGAGAGGATTCAATGATCAAGGTGAGATTTAGGTTCTATAGTGATCTAAGTGACAAGACCAAAGCCAAGTTCTACATCATTGATTTGAATACTTCATTCATTGCTTAGCTTGGCAGGCCTTGGATACATTAGAACAAGATCGATCCATCCTCCCTTCATTAGTGTATCAAGTTCAAAAAAGATGGAATTGAGTACCCTATCAACAGGGATGAAAAGCCATTTTAGAAAGAGGAGATCTATGTGGATGCGACCTACTATCTTCCTCAAAACACCTTTCTCATGAACTTGGACAAAATTCAAATGCAAATGAAAAAGTAAAAGAAAATGAAGTAAAAGAAAAGATAAAAGAAAATGAAAAGAAAAATAAAAGTCCAAGTGAGCAAGAAAAGAGAATTGAAGAAGAAATAGATCTGCATATCACATTCCACCCACAGTTCATTCTATCATTGGACATGTGGGTAGAATGGCTCAACCTCCACTAAGTAGAGGCGAGAGAGGTAATCCTGTGAGATGGGAAACCCCTAGTTGGCCTCACCAGAGAGGCCCAGTTCATGGGAGTACACCTACTATTCACATAGACTTGGAAAGGATGAGTCTAATGTGATTAGTATACCAACCCCTCTCAGGGTTCCATTGAGGTGACTTTGATCCAGAAGAGACGAAGACCAGGCATCCAAGGAAATCAAATTATTCAAATCGTTTATGTAAAACTATTAGGCTGGGGAACCTTAGCTCTTACCTCACTTACATCTAAAGTTGAAGGTATAGTAGTTAAGGAAGTCCCTAAGTCTTCTAGCATGAAGTAAGAGGTTCATTTGGGTTCATCATCCTCAAGTCCAAAGCTGTGGACTTGAGGAAGATTTTAAAGAATTAATGGAATTACTTTTGACTTTGCTCAAAATCTTATACATGAAGACTTAGTTCCTCACACATGGTCCAAGCAGGTTATAATACTTCAAAAGCTATGGAACAATACAAGAAATCAAGAGCGACTAGGATTCAATAGTGGGTCAGAATGATGAAGATTATTGCCTAGTTGTTATCAACCATTTAGAGTCTGATAGGTTCTTCTCACATCCCTAACTCTTATGAGAATGTGTTAGAAACTCGTGATGATCCGGGATGATTTCCAAGTCAAAGAAGTATCGCCAAAATTTGAAGAGGAGATTCATTTAACAATCGACAAACTTAAAGAAATTAATCTCGGGATAGAAGAAAATCCTTGCCCAACATACATCTTTTCATTACTAAATGAAGAAGAAATCAATGACTTAGTTAGGCTATTAACTGAGTTTAAAGATTGCTTCACATAAAATTATGAAGAAATTCCTGGATTATCTCCTGACATTGTAGTCCACATCCTAGCAATGGACCCTAATGTTACCCCTATTAAGCAAGCTCCTAGACACATGCGATTAGAAATTGAACAACAGGTCATTTCTAAAGTCAAGAAACTGATTGATGCTGGCTTCATTGGGGAAGAAAAATATCCTACCTGGTTTGCTAGTGTCATCCTAGTTAAGAAGAAGAATGGCCAAATTTGCATTTGCGTTGATTTTAGGGACTTAAACAAGGCATGTCCTAAGGATGAGTTTCCCCTTCCTATACCAGAATAAATGGTGGATATTGCATCATCTCATATAGTCTTCTCTTTCATGGATGGATCATAACCAAATCAAGATTACTTCTAAAGATGAAAGAAACACTACTTTTTAAACCCCAATCAGAATCTTCTATTATAAGGTCATGCCTTTCGACCTTAAAAATGCTAGTGCTACATACCAACGGGCCATGACTCAGATCTTCAATGAACTCATCCATCATCGGGTTGAGTGCAATTGATGATCTAGTAGTCAAGACTTAAAAAAAGGAAGACCATCTTTTAACTTGAGAGTAGTTTCGAATGGTTATATAACCTTAAAATGAATCAAAGTGTGCATTGAGTAGCTTCAAGGAAATTGGTTTATTGTTCACACCGGGAAATAAAATTAGATCACGGAAATATCAAAGTTATCTTAGAAATGCCACTCTAAGAGTTTAACTCAACTCATCCTTTCAAGGATGGCTATCCATAGAAGATGATTTAGGTCATTTGAAGCATGTCACTTTACATGATCTAGTCTCGTGAGTTTAAGGATTTAGTCTCTTTCTAAATAACAACACTTAACTATCTTGCATAAGCATAAAGATGTACATATATTTAAAATCATAGGATGAGTTAGAGGCCACCCCTGCATTTTAAGTCCGTTATCTGGTTTGTCCCTCTTATGGAGGCAAACCACCATTTCACCTTAGATTTAGGTTGTGCTTACGGCTCACCAAGCTCCTAGATTTAGGTCCTTCTATGTGGGCCATAAGCTTAATTCCTCACCTCTACATTTCTTTATGTTAAGGAATCTTAAGTCCTAAATTTCTAATGAAAAGTCCAACTCAAACAAACTAAATCAATTTCTAAAATGTAAAGCCCAGTTATAGGATAGTTTCAGATGCTCGCAAGATTTTCCTAGCATCGTGGGCATCTCCTACTTATCTCTCATTTCTGGCTTCGATAATAACTCTCTCTTTTGATCAATCCTATTTTGATCTTCAAAAACATAAAACCAATTGATTGATAATCTTTTCTTATTGAAATCTTCAAAGACAATGATCATTCACCTCAATCGAGAGTTTTCGTAAGGGATCCCATCCCAAAATGAATTAACTATGGGGCTTAGAACAACGAACCCAGTTTAAAATAAATCATGCTTTAATCTCTGGTACATATGTAGACCCATCATCCTTAGGAGTCCTTATTGAGGTGATTAAGTCCATTAAAGGGTAGTGATTTTTATGTTTCGAGATGGTACACTTTTCCTTGATGATGTACTCGATCACTTGAATAAGTACATCTGATCTGCATGGTGTCCTAAAAAGATGAATTTCTATAAGGTCTCCTCTTTCTTTTATCACCAACAGATTTAAAAGGCGACCCCCCTAATAGGAGTTTTTCTCCACAATACTAAATTGAACCAAACTAAAGCCACCAAAATATTTCAAATGGTCATATGAACTTGACCAACCCTACTGACCCAATTTGACCCACCCACCCATTTTGACCTAAATGGGTCAACATGAGCCAAACCCTATCAAATGAATTCCAAATCCAATGAAACTTGGCCAAACCTAGTTTCTCCACATACCCAACATGTCCAACGTGGAAAAAAAAATAGCAAAATGACCACCCTACCCCAATGGCATAGAACAAATTTTGGCTTAACCCATGGGTAATTTGGTCATACCCTCTTCACAATCACTTAAGGCTTTCCTAAAAGCTCAAGGGGACTTAGTGGTGAGTGGTGCACCCAACCAAATGGGTTTGGATTAGCCCATTTGGTCCCTAGATCGATCCCAACCCTCTAGCTCAAAATTGAATTTTCAAACTCCCTCCTAAGCTCAAATTAAGGCACATGGGAGGTTGGCAATCAACTCCTTGGATCAAACCAACCATGTGCACACTCAAAATAGATCAAATAGCTCTTCTAATCTCATCAATTGGATCAAAATGGCAAGAGCACTATCGGCCTTCCGATGCTTCAAGGGGGAGATATACTCCCCTAATTCACTTCTGTTTTGATTGACTCAAGGTCGATTGAAGAATAGAAAGCTAGAGGAGCCATTAGAGATTGATCTAAAGCCTCCTAGAGCTTTTACCATTTTCTATTTCTCGATTTTGCCAAAAATAGGAATACAATTGCCAACTTCTTCCAAACTTGTTCTTTCTTACACACTTCATCTAGAAGCTAATTTGAGTGCACCAAAGCTTCTATTGGAGTTCCCAAAGGAAGGATCAAATTCAATCAAAGTCGAAGCTCAAGCAAGGAGGAGTTGGTCCATACATTGATCCACTCAACCTAAAGTGCTCCAAACTGAAGGCTTCATGTCAAGCTTCTCCAAGGAATCCGGTGATCACCGATGAGATATGAGATTTTTGATCACTAAACTCAATGTGGTGTGGAGCTTTGTAAAAGAAATTTTCCCCATCAATTTTGACTATTGGATTTGCTTTTGTCTTTTAGATGATGTGGGTTGAATTTGGTTTCCATGCTAGATCGAGCTTGGATCTTCCCTTGATCAATGATGGATCAAGGGAAAGAACTTGGATCATCTCAGCCATCCATCCGTGCATTTTAGATGGACGGCTGAGATTATTTAACATGTTTAGAAATCTATATATCCTTTATAAACCATGAGGGAATCCTTAGTTGTTCGATCTTTGATCTTACGGTAGAGGATTAAAGCACGTGTGCCACCACCGCCATTCATGACATGACAACTTAAATGACCCTCTCATAGACATGTAAAGCATCGACCGCCATCAGAGCGTGGATTAGCCAGGGATTAATTAGGTGCTTTAATTAATTCCTAAATAACCTAGAGAACTTCAAAAATTTATAACTCTCTCTAGAAAATTTATAAAAATATGAAATAAAACCTATGGATAGATAATTAAACCTAGAACATTTTAAATTTAATTTTGATGAGTTATGATTTTCTCTAAATTTGGATTTTATTAGAAAGTGTATTTTGTTAATTACTCTTTGATTATACCTCTAATTAATCCCAAATTTCAAGTTTAGGGAAAGACCTCATCTCTAATTTTCTTGGGATTTATATTTTGATTAAAGTAATTTCATATGGTTTCTTAATTACCCTTCTCATGTAATTAAGCATAATTAGGGTATGATTAGTGGTTTTATCTATTAGTATATATTAAGGTTACATCCAGTAGGAGGTTTATGGGAAATTTTTTTGGGGCATTTCCCCAAGGTATTCCCTATACCCCCTCTTCTCTCCTTAATCTCCTACTAATTAAGGGTTAATTTATTAATTATCCCCTTAATCAATTTCTAAAAATTATAAAAAGTTTGAGAACTTAATTAATCTACCTTGGGTAGATGATTAGGTGTTTAATAACCTAAGTTCAATTAAGGAAATTAGAACCCCATTCATAAGTATGAAAGGGTGTTTTGAAATTATTTAAGCTAAACTCCTTAGCTTAATTAGCCTTTAATTGTAAGCCAAATTGCATTAAGCCTTTTCATTATTAGGTGCATTGCAAATTTAAATTTCTTGTGGGTTTTATCTCATCTCATTGGCTCATAATTATTTAGTTAATTCTTCTAAGGTGGTGTAGGTAAGGGTTAATTAAGCTACTTAATTCATACCTTAACCTAATCAACATAAAAAAATGGATCTAATTATCTAAAAATTAAACAAAATACAAAACATGTGTGGAATGGGTTAGGAACATCAAACTCTTCTCACCTTTTAAAATTAAATCAAACTTCAAACTAAACAAAATCACTTTGAAATTCACTTTGATTTATTCTAAATTTTCTTATTCTATAAGAATGTCTTTAGGATTTAAGTAAAGTGAGTTTATTTACATGCTTTCATTGTTTTGGATCTTTCCCAACATGTTAAGTTATATGCCATGTGATTTCATTCACAATTTAGTTTCTTAAATTTTAAAATGAAATTGTTTTATGTCAAATTTGCATGTATTGGCTAAAGTAGAAATATGAATGGCTATTATCTCTGCTAAATACAAATTATTTTCAAATTACATAAATCAAGTACCAAATCTGAAAGTGTGCTACTTATACTTTAATTATAACCTTCATGTGATGAAATACAAAAAAGTATAAGTTTCCTTTCTTTCTTATGTTGGCATAATTTTGAATAGGTGTTGGTAAGATTTAGGGTTCATCTGAAAAGAACCCAACACTTACTTAATTACATACCTTATTCATCCCTATGCTATCACCTAAGAAAGGTTTCCTATACTTGCATACATAAGTTTCATAAATAAAAACGAATTCACCAAACTTTTGCATTTTCCTTTTCTATTTCATTTCTTTTATATACATGCATGTATTTAAGGAAAGTGGTATATTAGTCTGGACAACCCCAAGATTGCAAGGCTTTAAGTAGCCTGGTAGTCTTGTACCTTACACATCCGTTAACATTGGCATTGTACTCACTTATTCATTTCTTATTTTCATGTATGTATGTGAAATTTTGGATAAGGAAAACCTTTTTGACTTAAGAAAAATCATGCATATTCAACTTCTAAATTTTCTTAAATGGATTACTTAGCATGCACCATAAAGTGTGTTAAATACTCTCATTTTTATTTATATATTTGCTTAGGATCCATTCATATGCATATATGTTAGAAAAGAAATGAAGTAATGTGTGTATGTGAATTTTGATTCATTTTATTTAATCTTAAAATATCTTTCTTTTTGAATAGGTTTGTTTAAAGTTTATCTAAACTTAGAATTGATTAAAAGATTTAATCAAAACATTCACCTAAATGAATTAAAATGTGAACCTATCTCGAAATTACTTAGGGAAGGAAAGAGAAGTTCTCTTTCCCTCTCTTCATAACTTAGTAATTAATTGTAGGATCCACTTAAACCAAATAGAAACATGAAATAAAATCAACCCAAAACACTTAAATAACTTAAATGAAACTCTCCTCTAAGTTGAACATGTTCTACACACTTAAAAAATTTGAACCTAAAGCCATAGCCACCACATAAGCCTTCAAAGCACACATTAGCCTAAGTCACCACTTCTAGCCTTAGGTTAAGCCGGTGCATGGTTTGATATTATATTTTATTTTATGATATATGTTTTAGACAGGATGTTAGTGTGTATGCTCATAGAATTAATGGTAGGATGTTCTTAGTCTATCTATTCGTTTATGTGTGGGATTGTGCTTAAGGGACATATCATAAATAAAATATAAATGCTTTTGCTTATAGGTGCTTTATACCCCAAGCATAATCCATATAGACTGTGGACTTAGTCACCCATGTGCGGTGATAAGTCCAATATACATGCTTGGGATTTATGTGATTTATTTTAGCTAACCTTTATGGTGTTAGTTAGACTTCCACTTTACCTTTTCATGTAAATTTGTATAATTAGGATTTTGGAATTATTATTATGGGGATTAGGATGAGCATTGGTCATAAGATCCCATCTTATGCACCATGTGAAGCTTTGGAGCATCCACCTTCCAACCATCTAAAAGAAGAAACCAAAGAAGAAAGAAGAAAGAAGAAAGAAGAAAGAAGAATAAAGCTTGAAGACCCCCATAACAGTGAATACCTTTCTTAATTTTAATTCAATTCATTTGTAATTCAAGTTGTATAAGGGTAGAGCTTGGCTACCCACATTTGATATTTTTGAGTTTGTACGGTGGTGCCCGATCACAACGGCCATTTATTCTTTTTGTGATTAGCTTTATAAATTGATTGATGATTTGTTTAGCTTTTGCATTAAGTGGCATGATTTTCCTAGTTTCTTCCTTGCTTTATGTATGGTCTGGATGTCAATTATGCTCTTTAGGGAAAAATAAATCTTTTACCCAACCTAACAACTCAAATGATAATTAAATAATGCATAACCTCACCTAAAGCTTAGGCTTAAAATCAAGATAAAGGAATTAGCAACCCCTTAGCTAGATGAGCATTTCTTTATAATATCTTGTACAAATGCATCTTATTTCAGTCTTGATTTGAGGCCTTCCACCTTTTCCAGAGAACCCAGATTGACCTTCTTGCTGATTTTGGCCAATAATTCTATTTCTCATGCATTAGTCATATAAATCCTATAGCCCGAGTCAAAATAATTATCCAAAATAAAAATAAAATGAAATTTTAATTACATTAGATGTAAGTCATTTGAAGCATATCTCTTAACATGATCTAGTCTCTTTAAGGAGTGAGTTTAAGGACTTAGTCTCTTTCTAATAAATAAGCAGCCTAGCTATCTTATATAAGCATAAAGACTTGTTTACATGTATTTAAAATCGTAGGAGGAGTTAGTTAGTGGCCAACCCTAGGTGGTTGTAAGTCCAAGTTTGAGGTTGCTTCTCCCCTTTATAGGCCATAAGCATAATTCCTCACCTCTTAGGCATTTTCTTAATCTTGTGTTAAGGAATCTTAAGTCCTAAAATTCTATTGAAAAATATAACTTAAACAAACTAAATCAATTTCTAAAATATAAAGCCCAACTATAGGATAGTTTGAGATGCTCACTAGGTTTCCTAGCATCATGGGCATCTCCTACTTATTTCCCAAATAACTCCCTATTTTGATCAATCTCATTTGATCCTCTAAAAATAAATCAATCAATTGATAGTGCTTCTTATTTGAAATCTTCAAAGACAACGATCATTTACCTTAATCGAGAGTTTTCTAAGGGATCCCATCCTTAGGATGTAATTAACTATGGAGGCTTGCCTAAAACTTAACGAACGCTTTAAAATAAACCCTACTTTACTTTTCCATGTAAAGTAGGGGAAAATCTATACAGAAGACCCAACGCTCCTTATGAGTCCTTATTGAGGTGATTAGGTCCATTAAAGGGTAGTGACTTCTATCTTTCGAGATAGTACACTATTCCTTGATAATGTATTCGATCACCTGAATAAGTACATCCGCAGATCTGCGTGGCATCCTAAAAAGATGAATTTTTATAGGATCTCCTCTTTTTTTTCTCCCCACAGATTTAAAAGGCGACTCCATAATAAGAATTTTTCTCCACATCCCCATGCTTTCTTCTTAAACTAGCCATCATATTCTAACTAGGTTGAGTATATGTGAGGCTTAGGATAAGTCCCCCGGAGGCTCCTTTCCTCTTAACTACTTTCAAGTTGATCTAAGTCCCAGGCATTCACTAATAGACTTTTGATAGCACTGTCATAACACGACTATCCCAAAGAATCGGCCCCATAGGAGGATGTGAGACCCCAAGCTTTATTCCTAGGCAAATTATTATAAAATGATGGGCACCGTAGGTTCATTGATGTTCATTATACTGGCAGCAACTCACCCGTTGAGTACACCACTCTTAGCAAATGTGAGTCCCTGTGCTTTCTCCTTGAGTAAGACACCAAATACATATTAGATTTATGGCTAGCCATGCCATCTTCTCCAGGGTGTTGCATTAGCCCTTACAGCCCATCCCTCCTAGAACTCTATTTGGATCATGTCCTTTGTGACTCATTTAGACACTACCCGTTTACAATCCTTCTTTCCTAGTAACCACCTGTGGTTGGAGAATAGGATGCACAAATTCTCTCCTTAAAAATGAGATAGGTTTAGTATATAAGCTCCTTCTCGGTTTGATCTCACAAACTAATGGTCCATAATAACAAACTAAACTAACAAATAAATTAATTCACTTGTGGATTAGGAAAACCCCAAAGGGCCCCTATTCCCAAATATCCTATCAGTGCGAAGAACTCGCTATAAGAATTGCGACTATGAGTTGAGATAATCTGGCTACTCATGTCTCCCCTTAGGTGGGTTCAATCTATTTTGACACAAGAAGGTTACCCTGGCAGTCATTTTTCATTGAAAGATATAAGACTATGACTCATTCTTTCTAGCATGAATGTCAAACTCTAGATTTTGTCCAAAGTAATGATCACCCTGATCTTTTCTAGTGGAAGATAAGTTCGAGCTTTCTTCCCTTAAATTGATCATTACAACGAAAGGCACTCCTTTGGTGGATAGTTCTCCCATCCCCTTTTGGTTCAAGAACTTGAGATAGGTCTAGGCGATGTAAGCAATTTGATCCATCACAAACCAATGAAATTCATTAGAACAAATTAAAATGAAAATTAATCTTGACTATTTGGATTTAAGTCCCCAGAAGTCACCACTCAAATTCAGTTTCATTTTATTGCCCAAAGCAACTAATCACCCCATCTTATTTGGTGAAGATGCTTTCTAACTTGACCATTAACACATCCTTTTAGTCCTACTATGTGTTTAGTAGACTACCCCTTTAGATTGATAAATCTGAGTTAGGACTTCACCTCCATGGCCCCTATTCAGTGCAGTCCATTGCAAACCAATAGTGTTCATCTCAAAAATGAAATCTAACAAAAATTGAAATAAGTTTAACCCTCTTCCCCAACAGAATAAATCAAATATTTTTCTCCTCCAGTGAGATTCAAATCATATCAAACCTTTCATCCCCTTGTGGATGACTTGAACCTGCTTCCCTAGTGGAAGGTTCACACTCTATCCCTTAGTGGATTCTTCCCTCTCTCTTATGTCTTGGATATAAGTAGAGTTACATTGAACTAAGCTTTGGATTCTTTCTATTCCATGGCTTAAGGATAGATTGTTCCTGTTAGATCTTGTTGTCTCTTGGTATTGTTCATTATTTTGGTCAACACCAATACGTGTGGTGTTCCTTGTAAGTCATATTACACTTGCTATTGACCTCATTTTAGAATGAGCTCTAAAACCCATCTATCTTAGACATAGACTCCTCTTAGACTTGAGTTCCTTAGTCTTAAGATACATCTAGTGATTAGGTGGACACTCAACCCAGCCCCTTAGAAGAGTTAGCCATAGGAATAGGTCATGCCTTGGGGTGTTAAGAAAATTTCCTACCCTTAGCTTAAACAATTCCTCACTTTCCTTCTTTCTAGTCAAATTCCAAATAAATTCTATTTGATTTTTTCCAAACTCAAATCAATTACATGATTGAAACCCATGATCAAAATCAATCAAAATTCCTAAGTCCTTAATCTTCCCTTAAGGACTTAACCAAAATCATGATTAAAACCAATTCAAATCTTTGAGATTTTCTCATAATTCATTTATATTTCCATTTATATTCACATATATAAATAAAATATAAATTCAAATCAATCAAACTAAACTCAAAATCCCAACTCAATTCATGAAAATTTCCTTAAGTCCTTTAATTTTCCATTAATAGACTTAGCCTAAAATCATAATCAAACCAATTCAAATCATGGGATTTTCAAAACTCATTTATATTCTCATTTATATTCACATATATAATGAAATATAAATATAAATCTATCAATCAAACCCAAAAATTTAACCTCAAACATCAATTTTCTTAAGTCCTTAATTTTCTATTCATGGACTTGCTTTAAATCTTGATAAAACCATCTCAAAGTCATGGGATTTTCTTATAATTATTTATATCACATATATAAATAAATATAAATCAATCAAATCCTCAAATTAAATTCCAAGTCTAAAATCTTTCTTAAGTCCTTAAATTTCCATTAATGGACTTAGCCTAAATCTTGATCATGGGATTTTTTCATTTATATCCTCATTTATATTCACATATAAATGAAATATAAATATAAATCAAATCAAATTCAAAAATTTAAATCCCTTCTCCAAAATTTCCTAAGTCCTTTAAATTCGCTTTTAATGAACTTAGCCTAGATCATGATCAAATCACTTCAAATCCTTGAAGTTTTCTCATAATCAATTAATATTCTCATTTATTTTTAGATATATAAATGAAATATAAATTCAAACAATAAAAATCATTTCCAAAAATCAAACTCAAATCTACTTAAAATCCAACCTAAGCCTTTCAAGTCAAAATCTTGAACTTAGCCAAATCAAGCCAAACGCTTGATTTTCTATAATGATTCAATCAAACCTACAATCATGAACCCATATATAAATACAAACTTCATTCACTCAATCAAAACCCAAGTCAAAAATCAAACCCAAAATCCCTTCATATTATTCCTTTGAATATGAATTTGTTAAATGAATCAAAACCCATTTGACTTCAAACCACTTGCAAATGGATTTATATTTCAATCATAAGTCCACATACAAGATCAATCAAGTTCAAATCAAGTTTTGACCAGGCCATTTGACCCAAAGTGACCTAAAGTACCCTTATGAGCCAAATTCTATTCCTAATCAAATTGGATTGAACCAAACTCACCTATGCCTCTCATAACGAATTTCCCGTCCATCTAAAATGGATGGATGGTGAGATGAGCCAAAGTTCTTCCACGAGGATTAATGGCATGATCCAAGGGAGATTCGAGCCGATCTAGCATAGAACCATTCAAGACTCAACCCACACCATCTAGAGGAAGAATCCAATCCAGGTGATTTCATATAATGAAAATTCCTTTCAAAGGACCAACACCTCCTAATAAGTGGTTGAAAATCACATACCTCACCGCACTCGGATCGATGAGGAGGTAGTTTTATTTGGTGAGACAAGCCTGTGAAGTTCTTAGGCCTTGAGGTTGAGTAGATCAATGGGTGGACCAACTCCTCTTCAAAATTCTTACGACTTTGATTGAATTGAGCTCTTCCTTACTATGGGAACTCAAATGGATGCTTGGACAAGTTCAAATTGGTCCTTAGATGAAGAGTGTAGAAGGAATTTGGATGAGATCAAGTGTAGAGGAAATTGGGAATTGAGGTGAGATCGATTTTTTTGCACTGTGCAAAATTGAGAAATGCAAGATTCAAATCCCTCTTAGAAAGCTTAGAATTCTCTAAGGTGGTTGCTAATGATTCCTAGGCCCCAATCGATCAAGAGTGAAGTTAATTTTCATTGAATTAGGAAGATTATATCTCCCCCTATGGCAATCGGATGGCCAACCCATTAATTATCATTTTGATCCAATTGACCATATGAAGTTAGCTGTTTTGATGGTTAGATCACATGGTGCTGATCCAAAGAGTGGAATGATAACTTCCCATGTGCTGAAATTAAGCTTAGGGGGGAGTTTGGAAATTGAATTTCAAGCCATATGGATAAGTTTGGTCTATGGCTCAAGTGGGCTAACCCAAACCCATTAGGTTGTGTGCACCAGTCATCACTAAGTCCCCTTGAGCTTTTAGGAAAGCCTCAAGTGATTGTGAAGAGTGTATAACCAAAATACCCATGAGCTAGGCCAAAATTTATTCTATGGCCTAGGGGTAAAATGGTCATTTTGCAATTTTTTCAATTTGGGTATGTTTGGTATGTTGATAAAATAGGTTTGGCCAAGTTTCATTGGATTTGGAATCCATTTGATAGTTTTGGCTCATATTGACCCATTTAGGTTAAAATGTTGACACTCAATTGATCAAATTGGGTCAAACTAAGGGTTGGGTCAAGTTCATATGACCATTAGAAATGTTTTGGTGCCATTGGTTTGGTTTAATTTGGTATATGTTTGGTTTTGGCTCATTTAACTCATTTAGGTCAAATGGGTCAAGTTGACCCATTTGACCTATTTGAGGTAGGTCAAGGGTAGGTTTAGGTTTGGTTAGTCATATGAAGTGGATTTGTATCTTTGTTTCCAATAAATTTGGGTTAGGTTCAATTTTGGCTCAACATGACCCCTTTAGGTCATGTTGGGTCTAAGGTCAATTAGGCTAGGTTGGGTCTAGTTGGCCAATTGACGTTTTGGTCAAGTTCAAGAAGTGATTTGGAATGAACTTGATCCAATGGTTTGAGTTAATTTGGCTTAGATCAAGTTTTGACACATTTTGGCCCTTTAGGTCAAGTTGGGTCAACTTGGGTCAAGTGGGCCATTTGGGCTAGGTTAGGCTCAAATATTGGCTTGCTCAAGTTCAAACATAGGTTATGAGTGAACTTAGATCAATGGTTTCAATCAATTTGGTCTATGTTGGATTTTGTCTATGTTAGGTTTCATTTTAGGTTAAGTGTTGACTTAGTCAACCCTTAGGTTTGACTTGGTTTGACCCAATTTGATTGATTGATCATCCCATGATGATTGTTGATCATGATGAGAAGGATATATGAATTTGGTTCAATCCAATTTGGATAGGATCAAAAGTTGGCTCATAAGGGTACTTTATGTCACTTTGGGTCAAGTGAGCCTATGGGCCAAATGGCTTGGTCAAAGCTTGATTTGAAGTTGGTTGATCTTGTATATGGACTCATGATTGAAATATAAATCCATTTACAAGTGGTTTGAAGTCAAATGGGTTTTGATCCATTTAAAAACTTCATATTCAAAGGAAGAATATGAGGAGGTTTTGGGTTTGATTTTTGATTTGCGTTTTGATTGTTTGATTGAAGTGTGGATTTATATATGAGCTCATGATTGTAGGATGGATTGAACCATGAGAGAAAATCAAGGATTTGCTTGATTTGGAAGTGTTGAAGTTCAAGATTTTGACTTGAAAGGCTTAGATTGGATTTTGAGTTGATTTGGATTTGATTTTTAGAATTTATTTTGATTGTTTGAATTTATATTTCATTTATATATGTGAATATAAATGTGAATATAAATTGATCACGAGAAAATTTCAAGGGTTTGAACTAGTTTAATCATGATTTGGGCTAAATCCATTAAAAGGGAATTTAAAGAATTTAAGGAAATATTTTAATTTGAAATTTAATTTTTTTCCTTTGATTTGATTGATTTATATTTATATTTTATTTATAAATGAGAATATAAATGAGAATACAAACATGTTTTGAGAAAATCCCAAGGGTTTGAATTGATTTGATCAAAGTTTTGGATTGATTTTGGCTAAGTCCTTTAATGGAAAATTAAAGGACTTAAGAAAATGTTCATGAGTTGGTTTTGAATTTTGAATTTGATTTGATGGGTTTGAATTTACATTTCATTTATATATGTGAATATAAATGAGTATGAGAAAATCTCAAAGATTTGAATTGGCTTAAATCAACACTTTGGTTAAGTCCTAAAGGGAAGGATTAAGGACTTAGGCAAAAGTTGGACTTAAGAATTTTGATCATGGTTTTCAATCACAGATTTCAATTGTGGATTTCAATCATGGATTTGAAATATAGATTTTAAGAAAATCAAATGAGATTTGATTTGGAGTTTGATTTGAAAGAGGGAAAGTGAGGAGTGGTGCAAGCTAAGGGTAGAAAATTTCTTAACACCCCTAAAGCATGACCTAGTCCTATGGCTAACCCTTCTAAGTCTCTATGCTAAGAGAGTGTCCACCAAATCACTAGATGTGTCTTAAGGCTAAGGAACTCTTAAAGTCTAAGAGAAGTCCTATGTCTAAGATGGAGGGGTTGAGAGCTCATTCTAAACACTCGGCGAAATTCAAATCAAATCTCTCATCCCCTTCTAGATGATTTGAACCTGCTTCCCTAGTGGAAGGTTCACACTCATCCCCTATTGGATTCTTCCCTCTATGTCTTGACATAAGTAGAGCCACACATTAGGCTCTAGATTCTTTCTACTTCTTGTTAAGGATAGATTATTTACGCTAATGCTTGTGATCTTCGATGTTGTTGATTTCATCAACACCAATACGTGTACCCGGTCATTCACCACACCTATTGCCCTTTGGACCTCATGTTTTAATTTTGTTGTTTGATTTTTTATTTGGTTTGTTTTGATTAGAATCCGCTAGGGTAGAAAAGTAAACTCTCCACTAGAGAGGCAAGTTCAAGTCATCCACAAGGGAGGGGTTGAGAAATCCACTAAGGGATAAGAATCCTAAATCCACTGGGGGACTAGAAAGATTTGCATCTCACTGGAGAAGGAAAAGGAAGTGATTTAGATTAATTATTTATTTTGTTTTGTTTCAAAATTTTTTAGATTTTAGATTTTGGATTTTGAAATGAACCTTGATTTTATGATGGATCGACAGTAGGAGCCATGGAGGCCACCTAACTCAGATATACCAATCCAAAGGGAGTACTCTACCAACCAGAAAGTAGGACCATCCAACCAAAGAGATGCCTTTAGTATACAGTAGCTATACTAGGAAGAAAGCATAGTAAACTTACATCCTCCAAAGTAGGGACCAGTTGCTGGAGTAATCTATTGGCAAGGCAACAGATTGAACCCAACCTAGGGCTGACTATTGAGTGAATGCCACTTGTGGACTTAAATCAACTCAAGGATAGTCAATATTAGATTTCATTTTTAGATTTTGTTTATTTAGTTTATGATGGATCTTACCATGATGAAGCAAGGCCATGGTAGACCTAGCTGTGATTTACAATTCAAAGGAGTAGTCTAAACCACAAGGTAAGACTATCCAACCAAAGGAGTGCTTTTCGATTTTCAATGGTCAAGTTTTAAGAAGAAAGCATGAGGACTTACATCTTCTAGAAATAAGGAACCATTGGGGTGATCAGTTGACAAAGCAATGGATCAAACCCGACCTATGGCTGACTATTGAGTGAATGCCACTGGGGGACTTAAATCAACTCAAGGATAGTTAAGGAAGATTTTATTTTTAGATTTATTGTTTAGATCATGATGAATCCTATTTGATGAACGACCGGTAGGGGCCATGGAGGCATAATCAGATTTACCAATCCAAAGGGATAGTCTACTACACATAGTAGTACTAGCCAACCAAAGGGATGTCTTTCTATACAATAATTATACTAGGAAAGAAAGTAGACTTACATCCAAAGGGACTAGTTTGGATAATCTATTGGCAAGGCAACATTGAACCCAACCTAACTATTGAGTGAATGCCACTGGGGGACTTAAATCAGCTCAAGGATAGTAGATAGATTTTATTTTAAAATTTTGTTTATTTTGATGAATCTTATTGGTTCATGATGAACTGTACTGAGTAGGGGTCGTGGAGGCCTGGACCTAACTCAGATTTACCAATCCAAAGGGAGTAGTCTTCCAACCACATGGTAGGACTACCCAAACAAAGGAGTGTCTTTCGGTTTGTAATGGTCAAGTCTTAAGAAGAAAGAACGAGACTCACATATTCTAGAGACAAGGAACCATTGGGGTGATAGGTTGCTTTGGGCAACAAATCAACCCGACCTAGGGCTGACTATTAAGTGAATGTCGTTGGGGGACTTAAATCAGGTCAAGAATAATCAAAGATAGCTTTCATTTTTTAGATTTGTTTATTTTGATTATGATTGAATCCTATTGGTTTGCAATGAAATGCATAAGGGCCTAGACCTAACCTACGATTTAATCCAAAGTAGTCTACCAACCACAAGGTAAAACTATCCAACCAAAGGAGTGCCTTTTAGTTTGTAATGGTCAAGTTTTAAGAAGAAAGCATGGGAAATCACATCTTCTAGAGACAAGGAACCACTGGGGTGATCGGTTGGCAAGGCAACAGATCAAACCCAACCTAGGGCTGACTATTGAGTGAATGTCATTGGGGAACTTAAATCAACTCATGGATAGTCAAGGATAATTTATTTTTAAATTTCTTTTAGTTTTGTTGAATTTTGTTAGTTTGCAATGATCAAACTGAGAAGGAGCTTATAGAAGCCTAGGTCTATCTTAGATTTAATGAACCAAAGGGAGTAGCTTCCCGGTCGATGGGAGAACTATCTGACCAAAGGAGTGCCTTTCGATTTGCAATGATCAATTTAAGGGAAGAAAGCTCAGGGACTCACATCTTCCACTAAGAAAAGATCACTGGGGTGCTCAGTTGCTTTGGGCAATAAATGGAACCTGACCTAGGGTTTCCCGTCAGTTTGTGATAATCATGCTAGAAAGAATGCAACATAGTCTTATATCTTTCAAAGCGGAATGACTGCTGGGGTAACCTACTTGTGGTAAAATAGATTGAACATGATCTAAGGGTGACTACAGAGTGAGTACTGACCAGTGAATTTATCTTAACTTAGGTAATCAGGCAATTCCTATAGGGAGTTTTGCGGACACTGCCCTAAAGATAGGATGCCTCCTTGGGGCCCTTTGAATTCTAATCCACAAGCAAATTAATTTGTTTGTTTTAATTTATGTTAACATGGACCTTGTTGGTTTAGAGGGATCAAATTGAGAAAGAGCTTTATATCTAGATATCTCGATTTTAAAACCAAGGAGAATTTGCATATCTGCTGAACAAATTCTCTAACCATAGGGGTGGCTACTAAGAAAGGGGGACTACCCAATCCAAAAGTAACCCGGGTGGTGTCTAAATGGGGTAGCAAAGGACTTGATCCAAATAGAGTGCTCATAGGAGATTAAAGGGCTTAATCCAACACCCTAATGAAAATGACATGGCTAGTCATAAATCTAATAAGTATTTAGTGTTCAACTTAAGGAGAAAGCATGACTATATCTCAGAAGAGTAAGTGTGAGTCATATAGCAACATCAACCAACCTAAGGTTCCCGCTTTGATTTAGAAGAAAGCTTGGGGACTCACATCCTCAGTAACCAACCACCGGGATAGTCTCATCACTCGATAGTTATCCGACCTAGGGTGACTACTGAGTGAATGCCACTGGGGAACTTATACCAACTTAAAAGTAGTTAAGAGGAAAGGAGCCTCTGGGGGACTTATCTTAAACCTCAAATATACTCAACCTAGTTAGAACATGATGGCTAGTTCAAGAAGAAAGCACAGAGACTCACATCTTCTTAAGCAAAGTCAACATGAGGTAGCTTACTGTCTAGGCGATGAAGTCTACCATACTAATAAGGCCCTCATTGGTTTGCAATGATCAAATTAGGAAGAAAGTGCTGGGACTCATATCCTCCAACAAATGATCGGGTGACAGGTAGATGTAGCATGTAGACCGACACTAGACCAACTAATGAGTGAGTGTTATAGGGGGCTTGTTCTCACATCAATGTAGCCTGAGACAAAAGATTTGTGTTTATGTTTTGTGCATGTGCTAAAAGGAATAGGATGCCTTTGGGGGACTCTTACACCTACCTTAAAATGCACTAGAGAATTAATGAAATGATGTCACAGATGGCAACAAAGATTCCCACCAAGAAAGGATGTGTACACCTAACTTAGTTGTGCTAATCAAAATAGGATGCCACTTGGGTTCTCTCACACCTATTCTAATAGCTCTGGGAGGTTGTGTTCATGTTGTGAAAGAGGGATAGGATGCCACTGGGGGACTCTTACACCTACCCTAAACATGTCATGGCAGATTCGCAAGACAAGCAAACAACACTTCAAAAGAAGAGAAGATTTGATGAATGGAATCAGATTTTTATTCTTTTTATTAATGATTATTTTCAAACAACTTTTATTTTATGGGTAATATTTCTTTAGATAGAGCTCATTAATTGGAAGTATCGGGTGTTCCCCTTTACAATCAATAAGCTGATAAGATCTTCCTTGGTAGGCCTTCTCTATAGCATAGGGGCTTTCCCAAGTTGGTTCAAACTTGCCTCCCATCTTTCGACGGGCAACAATTGGTCTTCTTAGGACTAACACTAGTTCTTCTACTTGGAAAGACCTAGGTTGAACCAGCTTGTTGTGAGCTTAAATCATTTTGGCCTTATACAACTTAGGGTTTTAGACTCTCCCAGAGATCTTCTTCTTAACTAACTTGCATTTTATTCAAAACTAATCTTATTATCCAATGCTATCCTTAGTGATGGGAGCTAAACTTCTAAAGGTAGAATAATTTCAGACCCATACACTAAGAAAAATGGCATAACCGAGTCGAGTCTAGTATGGTAGCCCACAAGGCTTCAACCCGCTCATGCCACTATCATTTATTGTCATCAAGAGTTTTCTTCAAAATCTGGATGAGAGTTTTGTTGAATGCTTCTACTAAACCATTTTCTATGGGGTAGATGGTAGTATATCCGCCTATATGTCTTCTGCTAAGTCGCTGATCTTCATGCTTTTGAATGTAGTACCATTATCGAATATAATTTGTCAAGGTACCCCAAAACTATATATGATATGGTTCCGAAAATCAAGCACATACCGAAGTGACCTTTTGAGTGAGATGGCTTCCCCACTTGGAAAAGTAGAAATGAATGGTGACCCTTGGAAGAAGGAGGATCGATCACCCATAATTTCTACCCCAACACTCAAAAGGCCATGAGGCCAATGTAGGGTGTAGATTGTTGGTGGTTGGTGACCACACCATGTACGACAATCGATGGCATCTTCTAGCTACATCCATGTAATCTGAAATCATCGAAGGCCAGTAGTATCCTAGTCTTTTGATCTTCATCTTTATCTTCGAACTGGACTGATGAGCTCCACATAGACCTGCATGTACCTTGGTTATAATTCCATGAGCTCATCTAAACACAAATTGGTCAGACCCATCAACAAGAGGGTAGGAGAGCTCTCTATTTCACCGATTTATGATTTCTCTTGAGGTAGTTTTCAAGTTCAATCTATGAAGTCTCCAATCCCCTTTCCTTGGCAACTGACAACCTCCCTTTCAAGAGAAAGTCTCGATGAGTTCATCATCAAGGGACAAGACTTGTCTATTTTGGACCCTTATTGGAATGGATTCATCTTCCGACATGCCAATTCTTTGGCAAGTTTAATAAAGTATCCATTTCTGGAACCTTGTAGATGGAAACGGGAATGGGCCAACTTTTCATGGTATACTCATGGTATTGGGTTGTAGGACCCAGCAATCTGGTTGATAACAAATTGAGAATCCCCAAATATATTGATGCTTTTGACATTGATAATGATGACTAACTCCAAACTGGCAATCAAAGCCTCATACTGCCATTGTTGGAAAGATAGTATGAGAATCTCATCACATCACAGTTTGGAGTTAGTAGAACTATTCCTACCCCTGGCTTACCTGGGTGATTAGATCATGGTGCTTCACCTTTAAGAAAAGAAGCGGCACCATCAAAATACATCTCCCTTCGATGATTGTTGGCCTCCCATAAGTTCAGGATTTGTTCATGAGGAGATCGCCAAAGAATCGAAGTGGGTGTCTAAGAAATCAAGTGCTTGTCTTGTCCTTAATAGGAGGTACAAAAGTGATATCAAACTACAAAAGTATCATGGATCAATGAGCCAAACATCTGGATAGCATTGGCCATGTCATGAGATATTACAGTGGATTTGTCCTGGAGATCAAGTTAACCTTATGAGAAAGCATGTAGTGTCGTATCTTTTGGGAGGTAAAGATTAAAGCTAGGCAATATTTCTCAATAGGTGGATAAGTTACTTTAGTAGGGATCAGATGATGCCTGAGGTAGTAGAGGGAACTTTCCTTTCACACAAATGAAAGCAAACAGCGAAATGTCATCCAATGCGAAGGTAAAGGATGAGTAGCACCGCCTTCAAGATGGGTTGCGAGAACTAGGGGATTTCACCAAGTAACTTGATATCTTGAAGTCGGGTGCACTTGTCATCCCACTTGAACTTAGTATCCTTTTGATAAGGCCGGTGAGTCACAGATCTCCGACAGTTCGAGAGATAAAGATCTGACGCCAACCATCGAAAGGATCTCGAAGTTGAAGTTAAATCCTTAGAGGTGGCATTTCTAAGATACTTTTAATCTTTAGGATCTATTCTATTCTAGGTGTCGAACAACAAACCCAAGGAATTTTCCTAAAGCTACTCTGAATGCACACTTCAGGGGATTCATTTTCATGTTATATTATCTTAACCTTTTGAAAACTACTCTCAAGTCAAAGAGGCAGTCTTCATTTTTTTTGCTTTTGACTACGAGGTCATCAACATAGCCAACCTAACGATGGATGGATAAGTTTGAAGATCTCAGTCATGGTATAGCACATTTTTAAGGCCGAAAGGCATGACCCTATAAGATTTCGTCGGGGTTGAAAGCAGTGTTTCTTTCATCTTCAGGAGACATCTTGATTTGGTTATAGCCAGATGACCCATCCATGAAAGAGAAGACTACATTAGATGAGGCAATGTCCACCATTAATTCTAGTATAGGAAGAGGAAATTCATCCTTAAGGCATGTCTTGTTTAAGTCCCTAAAATCAACACAAATGTGAATTTGGCCATTCTTCTTCTTAATTGGGATGACACTAGCTAACCATGAAGGATATTTTCTTTTTTAAATGATCAATATTTTGACTTGAAATGACCTATTATTCAATTTCAATCTGCATCTTGGAGCTTGCTTAATAGGGGTAATGTTAGAGCTATTGCTAGCTTGTACTAGCGTGATATTTCATTTCTAAATAGTCTTTAAACTCAGTCAATAGCCTAACTAAGTCATTAGTTTCTTCTTCATTCTGTAATGAACTAATGTACATTAGGCGAGAATTTTCTTCTGTCCTAAGGTTGATTTCTTTGAGCTTGTTTATTATTGAATGGATTTCTTCTTCAAATTTTGGAGGTGCATCCTTGACTTGAAGATCATTTGGATTATCTGAGGTTTCTAAACACACATTCTCATAAGAGTTGGAGATGTGTGAGAAGAACCTATGAGACTTCAAATGGTTGGTAACAACCAAATAGTAATCACCATCATTTGGACCCATGTATCAGAATCCACCTTTGATTGTGCTTCCCTTTGAGTTGTTCCATAATTTTTCAAAGTACTTTCGCTTGGACCAAGTGTTAGGAACCAAACCTTTGAGATTTTGAACACAAGGAGTAAAATCAACTAGTAATTCCATTAATTCTTAAAGTATCTATCTTAATCGAGTCCCACATCAACTCTGGACTTGGGATGATGAAACATAAAGAACCACTTTTTGTCATTGGAAGACTTAAGGACTTTCTTCATAGCCTATCAAACTGCTTCTTAGAGATGAGGTAAAATTTAAGGTTCTCTCAAGCTATACTTTGATAGTTCTACCACCATATTTGAATGCTTTGCTTTGCTTGGAGGCCTAGTCTTTATCTATGCGGAATGAAAGTCACCTCCAATGGACCCTGAGAGGGGTTGGCTAGTATAATCACATTAGACTCATCCTCTGGATTCCAAGTCAATGTGAATAGTAGGGTACTCATGAACTGGAACACGACCTCTCTATTGGGTGAAGGCCAACTAGGTCTCCCACCTCTGGCCTCTATGTTTCTACCTCACAGCGGTGGAGGTTGAGCCATTCTACCCATGTCCATATGAAATGGGTGGTGGAATGTGATATGCGGCTATATTTCTTTCTCATTTCCCCTTTTTGTGGACTTGGATTTTTATTTTTCTTTTCATTTTCTTTTATCCCTTCTTTTTCTTGATTTTTTTCTTTTGTTTTTGCATTTGCATTTTGCCCAAGTTCACAAGAAAGGGTGTGTTGAGGAAGATAGTAGGTCACATCCTCATAAATCTCAACCTCTAACTAAAATGGCTTTTCATCACCGTTGACGATATTCCATCTTTTTTGAACTTGATGCATTGATGAAGGGAGGATGGAATGATCTTATTTTGATCCAAGGCCTTCTTAGCAAAGTGAATGAAGTATTCAAATCAATGATGTAGAACTTGGCTTGATCTTCCAATCGATCTCAATGGTAACACTATAGAACCTAAAGCCGCTCACCTTGATCATTGAATCCTCTCAACATCATCTATCTCCGAGTAGAGATGTGATCTTCAAATAGGCAAGGGTCTTTAGACTCATAATGTTCACTGCACTACTGAGAACCCAGTGAGTTTTAACCTGTCCATATCGATTGTGATGTAGAGGGGACGGTTGTGCTCCATGTTCCCCAATAGAAGGTCTTCATCTGTGAAGGTGATCCCTTAGGCTTCTTTTGTATAGTGTGCTTCCTCACCTATAGCGGTCAGCTAAGCTAAGCATATCTCAAGATCAAGAAGAGCCTTGATTAGTGATTCCCTCATCTCTTTGGATAAGACAAGGGCATCATATATGCTTAGCTTAGATGGCAACTTTCTTAGATGAGAAAGGATGTAGTCCACCTTGGCTGTCTTCCACAAGCATATCGGGTGGAGCATCTGTGGAAGGGCTTCTCGATCTTGTACCAATGACTTGTTTCCCTCTATCTTGAGGTGCTTCCTAGGAGGTAGAACCTTGCCACTACGGAGGTTGACTTATGATCTCTTGAGGCAAGGTGGTGGAAGGTTCTACCTGCACTTCGGGCTCACCTATAGCTTCTCCTATGGGACCCTCATGGATGATTCCAAGTCTATCTCAAGAGGTGAACCCGTGTTGAGTTGGAAAGTCCAACTGAATCGAGAAGAGGAAGATCAAAATTGTTATAGTTATTTAGACTTGAAGAGTTATCATTTGGAATAGAAGAAGATAACTCATCAGAGGAGACATAGATGTAATTCAAATCAGCTTTATTCTTCAATTTCTTAGAAGTTTTTGGAGGTACAAAGTAGAAGTCGGGTACAGTGAGTGGAGTAAGGGATTTGATGCCCTTATCCATTGATACAAGAGTTCTACTAGTAGAAGAAATAGATGAACTAGCTAAAATGGAAGAAGTTGTGTGTGGATGGCGAAATTGGGTGGACATGGTCGGTGGGCGTCTAAAGGGCTATCCAGTCACACATCTTCTTCTCTGAGCTCCTCCTTTCTAGAGTTGGCACTAGCAACTTCAAACCTTCCTTGGTGGTGGAGGTTTGAGCGGAGCACACCAAGGAAAGCTTCTTGATCTTTTGGACTATCTTCTTAGAGAGATAAAGAGATATCCCAACCTTAGTTTTGGTAGGATCACATGTATCCCCAAGGATTACCCTAATGGAACTAAGGTTGTTCCATAAGGTATTCCTTTGGGATAACTATAACACCTATCTTGAAACTTGTGTTCAAGCCAATCCTTAAATGTGAAGCAATCCTCCAAAATGTGGCCTAACATATGTGGTAAGGGTAAAAGTTTGGATCATGACTTTTCTAACTTCCTGGTCTCTAGGCTCGGTAGGCAAATCAGGTTTCTTTAAGAGATTCTTAAGATTTTCTAATTACCTCCCTCTTAAAAGAATAAGGTTTGTTTAACTTATCTAAAAAAGGTGGACCATAGCCGGTGGTATGCATCTTCTTCTGGTGGTATGGGAGGGTGGTGTCTTGGCATGGAGGGTGGAGGCGGTATGGCTACCTGTGGTGGCAAAGGAGGTGGAGTCTGAGGTCATGGTCTCGACTAATCTCTAGGCTGCTTCCCCTTATCAGCCCCTTGCTTGTTTCTTCTCATAGACCTTTTTTGGGATTTCTACTTTGGTGATCTTGAAAAGGCAACTATTTGGCCTCTCCTTTTAAGACTGATTAGCTTCTCAAATGTCTTGATAGTGAAGCCCTTAAGCATGAAGGCGACAGCCATGGATATTCTTCAAGAGAATCTCAATGGCATGTTTAGAGCTATGGTTCACACTTCATACTCAGTTATGCCAAGAATATAATCAATGAGGACTCACGGGTGTTGTTGAGAGATCACTATAGTAACCCTTTAGCTCGAAAATCTCTTGATGAAGAGTTGCTCAACTCAAATGTCTTTCTTGACTTGTTGGTGGTTCAACATACCAATCAAAATCAATACCTACAAAGTCTAAGAGTAAAGAGTGTGTGCCACTGCATTGCAATAGCCTCTAAAATGCTATATGTTGCCTCGGTTTCCATCAAAGCTTTTGAAGGAAGGAGGCAAAACCCTTGGGATATTGGATGGCAATTCCTGGGTAGGGTCTACCCTTTGGGAAATGATCCTCCCCGGGCTTGAGCCAAAGCTTCCTTCACTTGCTACTCAACCATGGATTTTGATCTTTTTCATGTATGGAGGTACTTTCCACTACCCTATATAGGCTAGTGCCTTGCTCAATGAGGTAGAGTCTTAACTGGTCTAAGACATGCACTCAGCTCATCGGATAATAGGATGAACTGGGGGTTTGTTTAGCATTGCACTCTAACAAGTCTTGTATGTGCCATCTATCAATCACTATCCTTTTTTAAATATGGAGGTGTTGGGCTGATTCTGTCTATCTCTTGATCAACCTCATCACCTTCCATGGCTGTTCTCCAAGAAAGAGAATACCATGCATACACAGAATCCCCATCAAGTCATCTTCATTGGGATCAAAGTGACTCTCTTCATCGATAACTCATACCCTAGATCTCCTTTTTTGCATATAATTGGTGCAATCTATAGAGATCCATCTAAATGTATGAATGATAGGTGACGTGTGATCTTGCTCATGAGCACCGGACCTCACCTCGATTAGAGTCAATCTTGTGCGGTGTACTCACTAGATGAATGATAATCGGCGATATTTATAATAGGGGTAACAATCTAGGATGATCACTCTACTGTGAACTATCATCTAGAATAGTTGAAACAATGTCACCATCTCCACATGTGGGTGGGTTGGTGAAGGAATGACCATGACACTTGTCTTCACTCCCCACACCAGGGGAGTCAGCGAGAGCTTCGACCCTACCACAATGGGTGGTGTAGGAGGGTAGGATCCCCTGGCCATAGTCGGATCACCAATGGGGTGCATTTTTCCCCAGATGTGGCCTTCTGGGCTTAGATGGAATGGAGATGAAACACCTGGCGATGGGGTGAGGGGTAGAGTGGTGGGGTGGAGACACCACTCTTTATGCATAGGAGGCCCCTCATGTGGTGGGGTTCCCAGGAGAATACTATCGGTATGGTGGCGGGTAGCGGGAAAAAATCAACCAAAGCGGCGACCAACCCCTCTCTCCCTGCTAGTATGTTGTATGGGCCTCATTGGCCCTCTCACGGTGAATCTCCCTACTGGGGATAACAAGATCAAAGCGGATCTCAGGCATCCATATGATGCACTGCCCAGCAGAGATGAGGCGGCATGACCTCTACTCCTACTATGGATGAAAGTGCACCACCGGAGGAGGCGATGAATGGATCCTAGATCCTCTCTGTGATCAGAGAGAGGATGGGCGGTTTTATAACCGGTGGTGAAGTGATCATGGGAGACTCATCCATGGTGATCTTGCTCAAGCTCTCGCTATCAGTATGGAACCATTTGACCATGGTTCTTGTTCTACTGAGTGTAGGATGAGAGGAGTGTGAGCTAGACCCATACTCAAATGTGGGAGGCAAGCCACAAACAGGAGCCTTACCCTTGGAGGTACAGATGGTAGGGGTCTAGCACGAGGGAAACATGTGCAACTCTGGGATGAACTGCCACTGGGTTGGAAGCTAGATCTTGAACTCTAAAGTCTATGGTATTGCCACAACTTTCCTCTTAGTGAGGATACATAATCGATGGTAGTATCCACGATGACAGCCGCCCACCACTTTCTTCATGGTAACTATGGTGAAGGGAATGCTCTCACAAGTGATCTTGGCCCCCTCAAATCCCCGACCAAAATGGATCAGATGGGTATGGTCCAAATGAGGAAAATCAGGCTGATCTAAAGCAAGGTCCATGTTATGTGGGAAGGTAAAGATAAATTTCTGAGAGCCTGTCATTGAACTGACTGAAACTAAAATTAAAATTATACTTGGACTGACTGAAAAAGATCTGCAATGATAAATGAACTTTTATCAGTTTCTATCTTCATAGATTTTGAATTTTGAATTTTGAAAATTTGAACCCACATCCAACAACTTGGAAGTGTTAAGTGGGGTTCAAATAGATTTGAAGAGATTAATTGAAAGAGGAATTTGAATATGAATCCAACTTCAACATATTTGAGTATGTTGAAATATGGATTCAAAATTTTAATAGGATGCTTCCATAGGTTCATTTATGTTTTGAATTTGAATTTGTGATTTGGAGGACCCTTTCCTTTAACAAATTTGGGTATGTTAAAGTAAGGGTCAAATTTATTTTTTGTTGTTTTGATTATTTTGGAATTTCACTTACTTAGCAAATTTAGGTATGCTAAGTAAAGTGTTTGTTTCTTTTTTGTGAATTTGTTTTGATTTTGAAAATTTTGGAATTCTTACTTAGCAAATTTAGGTATGCTAGTGAAGAACCCAAAGTGTTTTGTTTGATTTTTTGAAAATAGGATTCTTAGCAAATTTAGGTATGCTAAGAAAATCTAAGTGTTTCATTTGTTTGGATTTGATTTTGAAAGTGGTAGGATCCTTAGCAAATTTGGTATGCTAAAGGAATCCTAAGTGTTTTTTTTTTATTTTTTGATTTTTTTAAAGTGGAGATTTAACTTTAGCAAATTTGGTATGCTAAAGATGAAATCCACTTGGTTTGTGAAATGGAAATTTCACTTAGCAAATTTGAGTATGCTAAATGAAATTCCAAATGGTGTGTTCAAAATTTTGATTTATTTTTGGTTTTGAAAATGGAAACTTCTCTTAGCAAATTTGGTATGCTAAGAAGAAGTTCAAAGGTGTTTGAAATTTTTTTGTTTTGGATTTGAGACTTTACTTAGCAAATTTGGTATGTTAAATGAAGTTCCAAATGTGTTTTTAAAATTTTGATTTTGATTTGGAAACTTCATAACAAATTTGGGTATGTTAAATGAGTTCCAAAGTGTTTGAAAATTTTGATTTTGGATTTGGAAACTTCACTTAACAAATTTGGGTATGTTAAATAAAGTTCCAAAATATGTTTTGAAATTTTTTTAGATTTTGGATTTGGAAACTTCACTTAACAAATTTGGGTATGTTAAATGAAATTCCAAATGTGTTTGAAATTTTTTTTTTGATTTTAGATTTGGAAACTTCATTTAGTATATTTGAGTATGCTAAATGAGGTTTCAAAATATGTTTTGAAAATTGTTGGAAATTTTGATTTGAAAACTTTTGGGTATGTTAAATGAAGTTCCAAAGTGTGTTTTGAAAATTTTTAGATTTTTGATTTGGAAACTTTACTTAACAAATTCTGGCATGTTAAATGAAAATCCAAAAAGTTTGTTTGAAAATTTTGAAATATGTTGATTTTTGATTTTGGATTTAGAAACTTCATTTAATAAATTTGGGTATGTTAAATGAAATTCCAAATGTGTTTTGAAAATTTTAGATTTTGGGTTTGGAAATTTCACTTAACAAATTTGGGTATGTTAAATGAAAATTCCAAAGGTTGTTTGAAAATTTTGAAATGTGATTGTTGATTTTGATTTTGGAAGAGGATTTCATAACAAATTTAGGTATGTAGAATGGAGATCAATCTCATTTTTGAAATGTAAATTTTTATGTGTGATTGTTGCTTTTTTGAAGAGGAATTCCAACTTAAAACATATGTGTGATATGTTATGTTTTAAGTGGGATTTCCAAATATTTTTTATTTGAGAATGAAATCTTCATTAATAAATTTGGGTATATTGAATAAGGATGTTCATATGCTTTTGAAAAGTTTAATTTTGTTTGAAATGAAACTTCCATTAAATAATGTGAGTATATTGAATGGAAAGATTTCACATGTGCTTTTGAAAATTTTGATTTTGTTTTGGAAAATTTCCATTCAATAATTTGAGTGTATTGAATGAAAGAATTCACATGTGTTTTGAAAAAATTTTGATTTTGATTTTGAAAAATAATTGTTCATTTTATTTTGGAAAATAAATCTTCACCAAAGTGAATGGATGAAAAGATGTTCACTTGTGTTTTTGAAAAAAATTTTATTATTTTGATTTTGAAAGATGATTATTCATTTATTTTTTGAAAATGAAATCTTCATCAAAATATTTGATGGAAAGATGTTCATTTGTGCTTTATTTGATTTGATTTTGATTTTAGAAGATGATTGTTCATTTTATTGTTTGAATGAAATCTTAATCAAATAAATTGATGGAAGATGTTCATTTGTGCTTTTGAAAAATTTTTGATTTGATTTTGTTTGATTTTAGAAGATGATTGTTCATTTTATTTTGAAAATGAAATCTCATCAAAATGAATTGATGAGATGTTCATTGTGCTTTTGAAAAGATTTTGATTTTGATTTTGATTTTGGAAAGATGATTGTTCATTTTATTTTTGAAAATGAAATCTCCATCAAATGAATTGATGAAGATGTTCATTTGTGCTTTTGAAAATTTATTTGATTTTGATTTTAAAAGATGATTGTTCATTTAATTTTGAAAATGAAAATCATCAAAATGAATTGAGAGATTCATTTCTTTTGGAAAAAAATTTTGATTTTTTTGATTTTGAAAGATGATTATTCATTTATTTTGAAATGAAATCTTCATCAAAGTAATTTGAAGAAGATGTTCATTTGTGTAAAAAGATGTTGTTTATTTTTTGAAAATCCATACATGTAACAATCATGGGAATTGCTAAATGAGGGTGAGAAAATTTTGTGGAAATTATTTTATTAAGTGCATTTTTTGAAAAGGTGCTTAGGATGAACCTTTCCTTATCATGAAAATGATAAGGAGGAAGTCTTTAAAATATTTTCTTTTTATTTAGATCTTTTCATTTTACCCATTGGAGAACCCAACGGGGGTTTTAAAACCAACAAGGAATGTGGTCCTAAAACCTAAAGATGTTGGCTAACTCAACTCAAGAATGAAATGAGTTAAGTTCCAGTAGAAAGAAGAATAGTCTTGGATTCATACCAAAGTACAAATCCACTTCGATACTCAAAGACAATGATCATTTACCAAAGATGGAGAGAGGAACCATCCCCAGTGGAGTCGCCAAAAAAATCTGTGGTGAAAAATTTCCATAAACATATTTAGAGTCTCCTTCAAATCTGTGGAGAAAGGAGAGGCAAAACTACATATGTAGAAATTCATCTTGGTAAGATGCCATGCAGATCTGCAGATGTACTTATTCAGGTGATCGAATATATCATCAAAAAATAGTGTACTATCTCGAAAGACAGAAGTCACTAACCTTTAATGGAACCAATCACCTCAATAAGAACTCCCAGGATGATGGGTGCATATTCAGATTCTCTAACATGAAAAGTAAAGCGTTTATTTTAAATGGGTTCATTAAGTTCCTATAGGCAAGCCATAATTACATCTAAGGAATGGGATTCCTTAGGAAAACTCTCGATTAAGGTAAATGATCATTGTATCTAAGATTTCAATAGGAAGGACTATCGATTGGTTTATTTTTGAAGATCAAATGGGATTGATCAAAGAGATTTATTCGAAGCCAAAATGAGAATAAGTAGGAGATGCTCACGATGCTAGAAACCTAGAGCATCTCAAACTATCTATAGTTGGGCTTTAATTTTGAAATTGATTTAGTTTGTTTGAGTTATTTTCATTAGAAATTTAGGACTTATGATTCCTTAAAGATTAAGGAAATGCCTAAGAGGTGAGGAATTATGCTTATGGCCAAAGGGAAAAGCAACCTCAACCTAAATCTAAGCTTGAGGCAAAGCATAACCTAAATCTAAGGTGAAAATGGGTAATTGGTTTGCCTCCACAAGAGGACAAACCACGACTTGGACTTACAAACCGGGGTGGTTGCCAACTAACTCCTCCTATAATTTTAAATTCATGTAGGCAAGTCTTTATGCTTAATGCAAGATAGATGGGTTGTTTTTATTTAGAAAGAGACTAAGTCCTTAAACTCACTCCCTAAAGAGACTAGATCATGTAAAAGTATGCTTCAAATGACCTAAATCTAATGCAATTCAAATTTCATTTTATTTTTCATTTTGGATAATTATTTTGACTCAAGCTAATAGGATTTTTTTATGCCTAATGCATGAGAAAGAAGATTATTGGCCAAAATCAGTGAAGGAGGGTGAGTTTCCACCATGGCTCCAAGGTCAAGAGTTCTCAACAAGGTGGAAGCCCTCAATCAAGAGTGAAATAAGATGCATTTTGCATGATATTATAAAGAAAAGCTCATCCAGCTAAGGGGTTGCTAACTCTTTTATCTTGATTTAAACCTAAGCTTTAGGTGAGGTTATGAGTTGTTTTAATTTTATTTTGAGTTATTGAGTTGGGTAAAAGATTTATTTTTCCCTAAAGAGCCTAATTCTCATCCAGGCCATACATAAAGCAAGGAAGAAACTAGAAAAATCATGCCACTTAATGCGTTAAATAAACATCAACAATTTATAAACTAAGCAAAAGAATAAAGGCCATTGTGGTGGGCACCACCACAAACTCAAAATATCAAATTGGGTAGGAGCTCTACCCTTATACAACATTACAAATGAATTAAATTAATTAAGCAAAGAATTCATTATTATGGGGTCTTCAAGCTTTCTTTTCTTCTTTCTTCTTTCTTCTTTCTTCTTTTCTTCTTTGGTTCTTCTTTTGGATGGTTGGAAGGTGGATGCTCCAAGGCTTCACATGGTATAAGATAAGATCTTATGACCAATGCTCATCCTAATCCCCATAACAAATCATTCCAAAATCCTAATTATACAAATTTTTTTACATGAAAAGGAAAAGTGAAATCTAACACAAAATAAAGGTTAGTAAATCACACCACACAAATCCCAAGCATGTATATTGGACTTATCACCCCACACATGGGTGACTAAGTCCACACTATGGATTATGCTTAGGGGTATAAAGCACCTAGCAAAAGCATTTATATTTTTATTTATGATAGCACCCTTAAGCACAATCCCCTAAAGAATAGTTAGACTAGCGTCCTACCATTCATTCTATGAGCATACACCTAACATCCTCTAAAACATTCATCACAAAAAAAAACATCAAACCATGCCACCCTAACCTAAAGCTAGAAGTAGTGACTTAGGCTAATGTGTGTGCTTTGAAGGTTTGTGTGGTATGCTTAATTAGGACTTTGGGTTAAAATTTTCTAAGTGTGAAGAACATGTTCAACTTAGAGGAGGGTTTCATTTAAATTGTTTAAGTGTTTTGGGTTGGTTTTATTTTTTGTTTTAATTTGGTTTCAAGTGAATCTACAATTAATTACTAAGTTATGAAGAGAGAGAAGAGAACTTCTCTTTCCTTCCCTAACCTTAAGTAATTTCTAAGTAGTTCATTTTTAGTTTCATTTAGGTGAATGTTTTGATTAAATCTTTAATTAATCCTAAGTTTAGATAAACTCTAAACAAACCTATTCAAAAGAAAGGCATTTTAAGATAAATAAAAATGAATCAAAATTCACATAACACACATTGCTTCATATCTTTCCCAACATATATAACATGCATATGGATGGACCCTAAGCATATCTATACATGCAAATGAGAGTAATTAACACACTTTATGATGCATGCTAAGTAATCAATTTAAGAAAATTTAGAAGTTAAACATGTATGATTTTCTTAAGTAGAAAAGGTTTTCCTTATCCAAAGTTTCACACACATACATGAAAGTAAGAAAGGCATAAGTGAGTACAGCGCCATTGTTAACAAGAGGTGTAAGGTAAACCTACTTAGGGATACTTAAAGCCTCAACCTGTTGTCCATACTAATATACCACTTTCCTTAAATACAAACATGCATATAAAAGAAATGAAGTGGAAAAGGAATAAGCAAAAGTTGTTTGATAGATTTGTTTTCTTTATGCAATTTATTCATGTAAGTGTAGGCAATCTTTCTTAGATGATAGCATAGGCATGAATAGGGTATAGAATTAAATAAGAGTTGGGTTCTTTTCAAATGAACCCTACATCATACCAACTTTTATTCAAAACTATGCTAACAAAAGAAAGAAAGGAAAACACTAAACATGACTTTATAATCTATCACATGCAAGCTTGTAATTAAGATATGAATAGCACACTTTCAGATTTGATATTTCATTTATAAGTTTTGAAAATATTTTGGATTTAGTAGTGATAGATAGATCTTATATGCTCATTCTAATTTATCATTCCAAATCCTAATTATACATTTGACATAAAGGAAAATAAATCTTTCAAAATAAAGGTTAGTAAAAGAAATAAAAATGTATATGACTTATCACACATGGGTGACTAAGTCCACTATGGATTATGTTGGGGTATAAGCACCTCAAAAGCATTTATATTTTTATTTATGATACATTAAGCACACTATACTTACAGACATTCTTAAGGAATACAGAAAATTCATCAGAAAACAAAATCAAACCATGCAATTTCTAAGTGATGACTTTATTTATGTGTGCTTTGAAGTTTGTGTGGTATTAATTAAGTTTGGGTTAAAATTTTCTAAGTATGAAGAACATGTTCAACCTAGAGGAGGGTTTCATTTAAATTGTTTAAGTGTTTTGGGTTGGTTTTATTTTGTTTTCATTTGGTTAGTGAATTAACTATTACTAAGTTATGAAGGAAAAGAGAAAACTTCTCTTTCTTAACTAAGTAATTTCTAAAGTATGTTCATGTTTTAGTTTCATTTAGGTGAATGTTTTGATTAAATATTTAATTAATCCTAAGTTTAGGTGAACACTAAAAAAACCTATTCAACAAGAAAGACATTTTAAGATTAACTAAAATGAATCAAAATTCACATAACACACATTGCTTATCTTTCCCAACATATATATGCATATGGATGGACTAAGCATTATACATGCAAATAAGAGTAATTAACACACTTTATGATGCATGCTAACTAATCAATTTAAGAAAATTTAGAAGTTAAACATGTATGATTTTCTTAAGTAGAAAATGTTATCCTTATCCAAAGTTTCACACACATACATGAAAGTAAGAAATGCATAAGTGAACCATTGTTAAGAGGTGTAAGGTATGAAACCCTTAGGGATACATAAAAGCCTTAAATCAGGGTTGTAATATACCACTTTTCCTTTAATATAAAGAAATGAAGTGGAAAAGGAATATACAAGTTGTTTGATAGATTTGTTTTCTTTATGCAATTTATTCATGTAAGTGTAGGCAATCTTTCTTAGATGATAGCATAGGCATGAATAGGGTATAGAATTAAATAAGTTTGGGTTCTTTTCAAATGAACCCTACATCATACCAACTTTTATTCAATATGCTAACAAAGAAAGGAAGGCTACACTAAACATGACTTTATAATCTATAATCAAATTAATTAAGATATGAATAACACTTTCAGATTTGATATTTCATTTTATAGGTTTTGAAAATATTTTGGATTTAGTAGTGATAATAGCTCATATTTTACCTCATGCACGACATAAAGAAAATAATTTTCATTTAAGATTTGAAACATGAATTATGAATATGAATCACATATACAACTTAGCATGTTGGGAAGATTCAAAGCAATGGAAGTATGTAAACTCACTTTACTTAAATCAAGACATTCTTAAGGAATAATAAAATTTAGAATAAATCAAAGTGAATTTCAAAATGATTTTTGTTTAGTTTGAAGTTTGACTTAATTTTGAAAAGGTGAGATGAGTTTGCTATTGCTAACCCATTCCCACATGTGTTTGAGATGTTTAATTTTAAATAATTAAATCCATTTTAATCGATTAGGTTAAGGTATGAATTAAGTGGCTTAATTAACCCTTACCTTCACCATCTATAAAATTAACTAAGTAATTATGAGCCAATGAGATGACATAAAACCCACAAGGTATTTAAAATTGCAATGAACCGAATAATGAAAACACCTAATACAATTTGGCACAATTAAAGTTAATTAAGCTAAGGGTTCTAGCTTAAGTACTTTTAAAACACAGCTTCACACTTATGAAAGGGGTTTTAATTAATTGAACTTAGGCTATTCACTAAGCATCTACCCAAGGTAGATTAATTAAGTTCTAGAACTTTTCCAATTTTGAAATTTGTTTAAAGGGATAATTAATGTGTTAACCCCAAGAGATTAAGGAGAAAGGGGTTTAGGGAATAGCTTGGAAATGCCCCAAATTATTCCATAAAACTCCTCATTGGATCTTACCTTAATCAAACTTAATCAAAGGGTAAATCCACTAATCACACCTTATTAATTACCCAATTACGAAAGTAGAGGAAATATGCAATTTTCCAATTAAGCTCAATAAATCTCAAGAAAATTAGGAGATAGAGGTCATCCCCTAAATGAACCCAAGAAATTTGAGATCAATTGGTGACTTAATTAGAGAATAATTTAATAAAATTCTTAAAGAAATGGAATTCAAAATCCATTGAAAACATTTTTTTAAAATATTCTAGATGAAATTATCTATGCATTTTTCCTTTTATTTTTTGATTTTTTATGAAGAGTTATGAATTTTGGAAATTCTCATTGAGAAAATTAATTAATTTTATTAATCCACTAATGGTTGGTCTTGCGTGGAGGCGTCAGCGCTACGGGTACCACTCATGACTAAGTTCCTTTGAGCTTTTAGGAAAGCCTCAAGTGATTGTGAAGAGTGTATGACCAAAATACCCATGGGCTAGGCCAACATTTGTTCTATGGCCTCAAGGTAAAATGGTCATTTTGCTATTTTTTTCAATTGGGTATGTTTGGTAGTTAAGAAAATAGGTTTGCCCAAGTTTCATTAGATTTGGAATCCATTTGATAGGTTTTGACTCATGTTGACCCATTTAGGTCAAAATGGGTCAACTTGGGTCAAGTTGACCAATTGGTTAGATAGGGTCAAACCAAGGGTTGGGTCAAGTTCATATGACCATTAGAAATGTTTTGGTGCCTTTGGTTTGGTTCAATTTGGTATATGTTTGGTTTTGGCTCATATGACTCATTTAGGTTAAATGAGTCAAGTTGACCATTTGACCCATTTGACCTATTTGAGGTAGGTCAATGGTAGGTTTAGGTTTGGTTAGTCATATGGAGTGGATTGGTATCTTTGTTTCCAATCAATTTGGGTTAGGTTTAATTTTGGCTCAACATGACCCCTTTAGGTCATGTGTTGGGTCTGGCTAGGTTGGGTCTAGTTGGCCAATTGACGGTTTGGTCAAATTCGACAAGCAATTTGGAATGAACTTTACCTAATGGTTTGAGTTAATTTGGCTTAGATCAAGTTTTGATACATTTTGGCCCTTTAGGTCAAGTTGGGTCAACTTGGGTCAAGTGGGCCAATTGGGCTAGGTTAGGCTCAAATTTTAGCTTGAAAAAGTTCAAACATAGGTTATGAGTGAGCTTAGATCAATGGTTTCAATCAATTTGGCCTTTGGTGGATTTTGGCTATGTTAGGTTTCATTTTAGGTTAAGTGTTGACTTAGTCAACCCTTAGCTTTGACTTGGTTTGACTCAATTTGATTGATTGATCATTTCATGATGATTTTTGATCATGATGAGAAGGATATATGAGTTTGGTTCAATCCAATTTGGTTAGGATCAAAAGTTGGCTCATAAGGGTACTTTAGGTCACCTTGGGTCAAGTGAGCCTAAGTGGGTCAAATGGCTTGGTCAAAGCTTGATTTGAAGTTGGTTGATCTTGTATATGGACTCATGATTGAAATATAAATCCATTTACAAGTGGTTTGAAGTCAAATGGGTTTTGATCCATTCAAAAATTTCATATTCAAAGGAAGAATATGAAGAGGTTTTGGGTTTTATTTTTTATTTGGGTTTTGATTATTTGATTGAAGTTTGGATTTATATATGAGCTCATGATTGTAGGAATGATCGAACCATGAGAGAAAATCAAGGATTTTGCTTGATTTGGAAGTGTTTTGGCTAAGTTCAAGATTTTTACTTGAAAGGCTTAGATTGGATTTTGAGTTGATTTGGATTTGATTTTTGGAATTGATTTTGATTGTTTAAATTTATATTTCATTTATATATGTGAATATAAATGAGAATTTAAATTGAGCATCTGAAAATTTCAAGGATTTGAAGTGGTTTAATCATGATTTGGGCTAAATCAATTAAAAGGCAATTTAAAGGATTTAAGAAAAAAATTTTAATTTGAAATTTAATTTTTGCCTTTGATTTGATTGATTAATATTTATATTTCATTTATATATGAGAATATAAATAAAAATACAGATATGTTTTGCAAAAATCCCAAGGGTTTGAATTGATTTGATCAAAGTTTAGGATTGATTTTGGCTAAGTCCTTTAATGGAAAATTAAAGGGACTTAAGAAAATTTTCATGAGTTGATTTTGAATTTTGAATTTAATTTGATGGGTTTGAATTTATATTTTATTTATATATGTGAATATAAATGAGAGTATAAATGAGTATGAGAAAATCTCAAAGATTTGAATTGGCTTGAATCAAGACTTTGGTTAAGTCCTTAAGGGAAGGATTAAGGACTTAGGTAAAATTTGGACTTAGGAATTTTGATCATGGGTTTCAATCATAGATTTCAATCATGGATTTCAATCATGGATTTGAAAAATGGATTTAAAGAAAATAAAATGAGATTTGATTTGGATTTTGACTTGAAAGAGGGAGAGTGAGGGTGGTGCAAAAGGGTAGCAAATTTCTAACAATCTAAAAAGATGGCTAACCCTTTTAAGTCTCTAGATTAGGAGTGTCCACTGTCACTAGATGTGTCTTAAGACTAAGAAACTCTTAAAGTCTAAGAGAAGTCCTATGTCTAAGATGGAGGTGTTGAGAATTGTAAAAAATGAGGTCCAGACATATATGTGTCTTTTCAATCTATCACGATATCAGCATCTCCATGAGGGTCATGTCTATCAATCTCTGACCAAATAGCCTCCTCGCTAGGATCTGCAGATGACAAATCATCAGATCTCCTCCAGCGGAACATTCTCCTATCAAATAGTTAGAGAAATGACATATAAGAATCCAACAAAAAAAAAAATGGGAGTTATCTTAGAAGCGGTAAAGGAACAAAAGAAAGCGAGAAAGTGAAAAAAGAGCCAACCGACTTTAACAAATTTGACTCACTTCATGCAGAACCACATTTGTTTGGGGGCATTTGTTGACCTCCACATATGTGTCATAAGTAGTCAAGCCAAGTCAATTCGGCGGACTTGAAGTCAATGTCTGTAGGGCACAAAATACCGGGGCGTCACCTAAATTAAAATGACGATCGATACCGTTTTGCATTAATGTCAAAAATCATAATATAAATATTGTATAATCCAAAGATTAACCAAACCGATTGAGCTATCAATGTGTTGAGCGCATACTAGGGAAGCTACAATGTCCAAGCGCCGTTCATGAAAGTGATCACATCGTTAAAAAAATGTCAAAACTACCAGACTATACATGTTCAATTCAGATGAGTCTATGCAAATGTCGAATAAGCAGAAGTGACAGCATGCAAATCGAGGCTGAAATACACTAGATGTTGCCAAAATTAAACTAAATGATCTCTGATCGATGAACGGACTTCTCCATCACATTCAGAATAGTGAAATTGGTCATAATATAAATATTGTAAAACTTGATAATCAATGCGATCAAGCGTAATTACACACACACATATCGAGGTGAGGCAGCATAAACTAAATGACCTCTCTTCATAAAATTGATTGTGACGTTGGCTTCAAAATATCAAAATCTATTAAATAAGATCATTTACTAATTGACAAGTGCATGAATGTCGGCGTCAAAAGCGGTGGCGTGCATTTTGAGTTGAAATTGACTCAATTTGATGTAAAACCAAGCTCCAATTGGAATATTGAAGCTAATATTGATATATATATATATATATATATATATATATATATATATATATATATATATATATATATATATATATATATATATATATTTTATTTATAAAATTCATAAAATTCAATTAATCAATTTAAAATCTATTTAAAATCCTTATTATAATCTTGAACTCACTCTAATGAACTTAGTTCCTCCACTCATGACCCACCACTCTTGCATGCGGGAAAGGCGTCACTCTTCCCTCCATGCAGAGCCTCCCTTGTTCGGATCTCCAAAGTGCAGACCTCCACACGACAGCCGTTCCCTTGCTTAAACAGTCATCTCTCCCTCTCCTCCATGCTGCATGATTCTCTCTTCAACTCTTCCCTCTCCAAAATTGAAAAGGGGCTCTCCATTTTCCTCCTCCCATCAAACCGAACGAAAACCTCTCCTTCCCCATTCTTCTTCCCCTCTCCAATATGAAACTTCTCCTCCTCCACAAAGGAGATTCTTAGTCCCTTTCTTCTCCCTTCTTCTTCTTCTTTCTCTTCTTTCTTTTCATTTTTCTTCCATTTCTTCCTCCAAACCGAAAATTACAAATTCTTACTTCCCCTTTCTTCTTCTCCCTTCTTCTTCTTCTTCTTTCTCCTCTTTCTTTTCCTTCTTTCTTCCATTTCTTCCTCCAAACCAAAAAAGATTCTTTTCCATCAATTTCTTTTTTCTCCATTCATTTCTTCCTCCCGGTCGTGAGGAGCCCCTCCATTCTCTTTCTCCCTCTACTTCTATCATCTGAAACAGAAAGCAAGAATGCAAGGGATAATTTATGGATGCGTGGAAATAATTATTGTGAATGCAAAAAAACATATATGCTTGCAACTCTTTTCTGAGGTTCCAGACCCGATGCCATGGCATAGCGGTCTTGAAAAAATGTGAATGAATACATATATGCTTGCATCTCTTTTGAGTTCAAGACCATTAATGCCCCATAGGGCATAGCAGTGAAAAACAGTGGTGTCACAAGACACCACTCATTATGCCTAATAGGGCGTATCGAGCAAGCCAACATCTGTTAGATATCACTCCATCTAACCGAATGCTACCAAAATTTCAACTAAAATTTGTGACTTAAATAAATTCAAATGGAAATCGCCTAAACTCAAATTAAATAAAAAATGCACTATGAACATGAAGATAAATATTAAATCAAAGTGGAGAATGCTTAACGGAAACAAAACAAAACAAAGAAGAGAATGCTTAAAGGAAACTAAATAAAACAAAGAGGATAATGCTTAAAGGAAACTAAACAAAATGAAGAGGAAATACAATACTAAAGTAAACTACTTACTTTAAGTGCAAGCAAGTTCCCTTCCTTTCTTCAAAAATCCTTAAAGTCTATGAAGTTTTCTTTTCAAGCAAATGATGTGAAAAGTAAGACCACCTATTTACAAGAAAGGAAAGCTATCTCTATGGGACACCTTATTCAACCATATTTTGGCATGTCAAGTCTGACTTTATGCACCAACTCGAGTCTTTAGATTTGATGTATGGATAAAAAATATGTTTCCAACTTGATTTGTTAAAGTTCACAGACTTAAATTTTTTTTTCTGTTTGATTAGTAAGGCTTTTAAACTTGAGATATTGAGTATATAAATTTGCATGTATACATTATAATCTCGGCCGTAGGCATGATGTCAACCCAAATACAAGAATGGCCTCATGCCTTGTAAGGAAAGCCAGACATTTTACTATAAAATTTAAAAAAAAATGCCCCTTATATGAGAGGAGAAATTTTACTTTATTTCGGAAATGCATTCTTGTGTTACAAGAGAATTTTCAAGTAAAACTTGCACATGTGTTTAGTAATGAAAACTTCAAGTTCAAAATTTGTCTGATTACACTTTTATGTGTAATATTTCTTTAAATACTAACCATTGATTAGTGGCATTAGTCTTTCACCTTTGAATTCAATGAGCTGGTAGGCTCCACTTTGATATACCTTTTCAATGATGAAGGGTCCTTCCCAATTAGACTCAAATTTACCAACAATTTTGTGATGAGGGATGATTGGTCTTCTCAGCACCAGGACCAATTCCCTTTCTTGAAAATCTCGAGGATGTACTGTATGGTCGAATGCTTTGGACATCATTGCTCGATAAACTTCTAGATTTTGCTGAGCTTGGAGTCTAACCTTGTCAAGCGCATCAAGCTCTTCCATCCGTAAATGAGCATTTTGATCTTGGGTAAGATTTTGTTGAATGACTACTCGGAGTGAAGGTAGTTCAACTTCGAGTGGTAGAACTGCTTAACCCCCAAACACTAGTTCATAGAGTGTATATTTTGTAGGAGTCTTATAAGTGGTGCGGCAGCCCATAACACTTCCACAAGCTTGGTATGCCACTCCCTTTTATTTCTTGTGAGAATTTTTCTAAGTAATTTGACTAGTATTTTGTTAAAAGCCTCAGCCAAGCCATTTTCTCTCGGATTATAAATTGATGAATATCGCCAATCAATCTTATGCTGATCAACAAATCTATAGACTTTGGTGCTTTTGAAGGTTGGTCCATTATTTGAAATGATTCAGCATGACACACCAAATCTAAAGATAATATTGTGGCTGAAGAAGTTAGTCACCTGTTTAGCTATGACTTTCTTGAATGGAGAGGCTTATTACTTAGAGAAATAATGGTAAGATTAGCGTGGCGGTGATGTGGATCAATCGGTCAATTACATCCTCAACACTCAAATGACCAAATGTTATCGTTGGGTGCAACAGATTTGGAGGTTGATAAATTATGTTACCGTGGACCTGGCACTCATGACATCTCTTGGCATGGTCGATATAATCTTTTACCATAGACGGTCAATAGTATCCCATTCTTTTAATTTTGAATATCATTTTATGACTTGATTGATGTGCGCCATAAAGTCCTTGATGAATTTCAACAATTACTTTGTTGGCTTCTTCTATCCCCAAATATCATAGCCACATCTGTTTGAAGGATCTACGATAAAGGGTATTGCCAACCTAAGCATATAATCAAAGCTTTTTCTCAAGTTGTGCAGCTATCAACTTATTGCATGATAATTTTCCTTCCTTGAAGTAGTCAACGAAGGGTTGTCTCCAATCTTCCTTCTCTTCTGCTGTAAGGATTTCATTTTGTGGTTTTGGCGCTTCCTTAGGTTGAAGTCTTTCCTCTTGAATGGCCCAAGGCTTGTCTTGTTGGCTTCGAGAAGCAATTTGTAAGGGAGTGTGAGGAGAGACGTGAGCTGCATCCTGCTGATTTGCATTTGATGACCCCTCTTCCAGCGAGGATTTTAAACTTATTGGCTATAGGACCTGACGAGCGTAAACACTAATTAGTATGTAGTCATCATCATCCATTCTCACCATTTCTTTAGCTAACTTAGCTAAATTAACTGCTTTACTATTCTTAGCTCGGTAGACCCGAGTCAGAATGACATTTGGAATTTGCTTCATAAGATCGAGAACTCATTTGTGATAGTAGGTCAATTCAAGCTTGTTGGTTTGTAAAGGCCCAACACTTGATTAATGACGAGTTGAGAATCGCCATAAATTTGCAGATTCTGGACTCCCATGAAAATGGCATCCTCTAAACCTGCCACCAATGCTTCATATTTTTCTTCGTTATTGGTTCGTGGTTAAGTTAATCTATAAGAGTGCCTCATTATGCCACCTTGTGGCATGATCGAAATAAGGCTGATGCTGGCTCGAGCCTTTGGGAGAATCGAGGGTTGAGTGTACTTGATGGATGAATCTCCATCAAAATACAGTTCTCACATTTGTTGCATTTCTTTTTCATATATATGCATGATCTAGTCATTAGGAAGATCATCATTAAGCGATGAATCTGCTAGGATGGGATGAGAAGCAAGAAAATATGCTAGAATTTTCCCCTTCACCGCTTTCTAGAAGACATATTGATATCAAATTATAGTAGAAGGACAGCCCATCATTCCATGTGACCTGTCAACATTGGTCTTGTCATCAAGAACTTTAACAGATCGATCCTTGAGATGAGAGTGATTTTATGAGATTGCATGTAATGGTGTAGCTTTTAAGTAGCAAAAATTAACACTATACAATGCCTCTCAATTCGAGAATAACGTGCTTCGGCTCCTATTAGTCTTCGACTAATGTAGTATAGAGCATTCTCCTTCTCCTCTTCATTATCTTTCGCACACAGAGATTCTTTCTTTGTTGTGTACAAGATGAGAGGCTTTCACAGGATTGTGCAAGAATAGGTGGATTCAACATATATTTCTTAATACTGTCAAAGGCCTCTTGACATTCTTCATCCATTTGAAAGGAGTATCTTTCTTCATTAGTTTTGTAAATGGTTGACATCTGTCTGATAGATTTGATATAAATCTTCTGATAAATGCAAGATGTCCCTATATAGAATGAAGTTGGCGAAGGCTCCTCGGAGGAGACATTTCAACTATTGCCTTGATTTTATTGGGCTTGATTTTATTGGGATCGATTTCAATCCCTCTGCGATGCATAACATATCCAAAGAACTTCCCCGAGGAGACTCTAAAGGCGCAGTTGAGGATTCATCTTGAGGTCATATTTTTTTAATTCTTTCAAAGACGATCCTTAAGTCACCAAGGTGATCTTTGCGATCTATACTCTTGACGACGAGGTCATCAATGTAGTACTCTACTTTTTGATGAATCAACTTGTCAAAGATGCACATCATAGCCCTTTGGTATGTAGCTTTAGCATTCTTCAAGCTGAAGGGCATGATGTAAATATATGGCAATTAATTGTCTAAATGAGGTCATCTTCAGGAGCCATTTTAATTTGATTGTATCCTGACTATCTGTCCATAAATGAGAACATGTTATGGTTTGAAGTATTATTCACTAATAGTTCTGATAGAAGGAATGGAAAGTCATCTTTTGGGCATGCTTTGTTTAAGTCCCTAAAGTCGATACAGATACGAATCTGACCATTCTTTTTTCTTTACTGGGATGATATTAGCTATCCAGTTAGCATATTTTCTTCTCGAATGAAACCAGCTTCAATGAGCTTCTTGATTTCTACAACTACCTGCTCTTCAATCTCTAGCCTCATTCGCCTAAAGGCTTGTTTGACTAGTGTTGCATCTAGCTTAATATCTAATTTGTGAACCGCTACATTGGGGGATAAGCCTGGCATTTCAGCATATGTCCAAGCAAATTAATTCCTGAATTCATAGAGCAAAGTTTTTAATTCTTCCACTTTATTTTCAGGAAGTAAAGCACTAATGAATGTTGGGCAAGGATCCTCCTCGATTCCTAGATTAATTTCTTTAAGTTCATCCATAGTAGCCATCTGCCCACCATCTTCAAGCTCTTTAGGTGCTGGTATGGCTTCTACTTCTTCATTATTTGTAAGATTGACTTCCAAAATGTCATTCTCATTTTGATTATCACTCTCAATTTCTATTTCTGTTATAGCGTAACAGGTGTATTCTTGTAGACAATTGCTTGGATGTACCCAAGGCCTTTGGTAGTGTGCTTATTTCTCCAATGGTCTAAGAACCTTTTGGGTACCACATCATCTCAAAGAGCTTAGTCCTTTGCTTACTTGCTCCAGCATGGACCCCATGCTTGCGCATTAGGTTTTGTATCTTTGGAGAATAATATTTTGGTATTCTTGTGGGCATAGCTTCTTCCTCTTTAGATAACTGTATTACCCAATCAAGATCTTCGCCTTAACATCCCTCAGATTTATAAAATAGACTTTTTGGCCCATGTTTTCCAGGGAGAGGAGGTACATAGAAGGTCACCACTTCCTCAACTTTATGAGTTTCTCGAGGAGTGATTTCTTTAAAATGTTGAGAGGGAATGGGAGTGACTACGAGTGTAGTCTCCGCTGCCGAGGGATCTATGATTATTTTAAATTAGGTGCATTGCACCTTACCCTCAAAAGCAGATTCAAGCTCATAATCAAAGTCAAAATAATCCTATTCAATCAATGATTTATTTGAAGATTCATGTGGACCTTTGGATTTGGAAGGAACACATTCCTCTTCTTCTTCAGTATCACTACCTAAATGAGGGACAGTGCTACTTATTTTAGACTTGTTCTTTATATTCTTAGAGATATTTTAAATAATCTCTTTTCCTTTATTTGTTTTAATTTTTCCCTTCTTCTTAACTTATTCTTTTATGGGTTTTGAAGTAGATGCGGTATTTTCTAGCTATTTTGTTAGCCTTGATTCCCTCGGAAGGAAGTAACCAACATCTTGATATATTTTAATTTCATGCATCACAAAAGGTTCCATGTCACCTACAATTTTGTATTCTTCCTCATCCTTTATATATTTCTTACATTGTGCAATGTAGATGGGACAATGCCATACTCATGAAGCCATGGTTGACCCAAAAGAGCTCTGAATGAAGTGTCTGCATCGATCACATAAAATTTAGCTTCTGTGTTGAGGTCTCCAAATTTAAGAGGGAGGATGAATGACCCAATAGTTTTTTGTCCATTCTCATTGAAACCTTGAACTAGAACTTTATCTCATCCTAGATGTTGTACATCTAGAGATAACCACTTGAGGGTCCTAAGGTTCATAAGATTCATAGAGGAATTGGGTTCAATTAAGATCTACAGTATCATAACTTCATCACTCTTAGCTGTAACATATAGAGGATGATTGTGCTCTACAGTTCTAAGCATAAGATCTTCTTCTAAAAATGTGATGGCTGGAGGATCTTGAATGTACAAGATCTCCGTTAGACAGCGCTCAACAAAATATGCTTTAAATTTCTCTGGCTCTTTGAGAGCTTCAATTAAGGTGATATGGAGATCTTCTGATATCAGAAGTGCTTCATATATGCTAAGCTGTGCCAGAATTTTCCTTAGGTGGGATAGAATGTTGTAGTCAATCCCTTTGTTTGGTGAAGGCTTCTTGTTTGAATACTTAGGGATGACTTTTTCATTGATTTTAATTTCTTTTCCTTTATCTTTATTTATTGGTTCTTTCCTCTGTTGAGATGGTAGTACTCGACTACTTCTCAACTGCACTTGAGCTACTTGCTTTGCATCTGAATCTTTAGATGACTCGGTTGCTTCAGCATCTGCTTCTGCTCTGTCTAATGATGGGCTAGAAGATTCAGAATCACTGCCCAATTTTACATTCTTCATGTATGCCAACATTGGCGGGCTCTGATTCATCTTCATTTGGGAAACAGAGTTCATCTAACCTGTTATCGGCTTCATGCATCACCAAGAAAGATTCTGATAGAAGTTCTTCATCTTCTTCCCCTACTTCTTCATTGATCTGAATATTAGTAATGAAATCAACAAGTGTGATGGGTCGTCTTGCTGGCTGTATGTAATCATCCATATTATTGATGATCCTTTGCCTTAGTATGTAACCATCCATGGTATTAATAACCTTTTGTGTATAGTCTCTTTCTTTTTCTTTGATTTATTCTTTCGCTTGGCAGACTTTTTGGCCTTCCCTTGTAGTATTTGGCTAAGTTTTCTTTCATGAGATGAACTAGCCTTTCCATAACTTGGGTTTTCTTTCTCAATGCAGCTCAAGTGGTGATTTCCTTGAATATCAGATGCCTTCCAATCATTTCAACATCTTTCTGATCTTTTTTTGAAACTACAACTTGTCATCCTTCATCATCAACCAATTTCTCCTTGCCTTTATCTTTATTTGATGGCGGAAAGTAAGTGAATACCTTCGTGGATTCTTTCTTTGGACGTACCAATACATTGTCTGATAGTGTGAATTCTCTACTTTTTATATTTTTTGCTCTAGCCAATATTTGAATATGTAGCAATCTTCAATAGGATGGTGAATAATGATATGATGGGCAATAGTTAGGATTATCGCTTGTCCGCTTCTTTGGTCTTTTACACTCACGGTGGAGATGCTTTGAGATGCTTGAATAGTTTAGCCACACTTTCCCTCTTAAAAGAATGCTCTTTATTCAGCTTTTCCTTGATGGTTAGGGCCATTGAGTCATTCACTCCTTTTTTTTCTTCGGTCGCTCACTTTCTTTGAAGCGACCTCGAGGCACATCATTACCTCCAAGTATGAGCTTGGGTTGTGAAACAAGATTGAATGATTGCTTTGGCTTTCTTGGTAAGCAGGCAGCCTTTCTTTGTCTACATTATAGACTAATCGCTTACTTGTATCTTTCTTGAATGAGGTGAAATGTGTTTCAAACTTCTTTGGATCTATTGCTTTTCCTCTTTTGGATTTGTCTGGATGGCTATTAGAGCGCGATAAATTTAATTTCTCAAATTTAACCACCCTATCAAGTAGCTCTTGAAATGTGGTAGCTGAAGCCATGCAAAGATAAGGCGTCATCTTGTTATCGATGTTGCCCATAAGTAATTGAATTGTATGCTCCTCTTCTAATTATTGTTCATATTTCATACTCATATTTCTCCAGCGTATGATATATCTAGTTATTGACTCATCTTTTTTCCTTTTCTCAAGGGCGAGATTAGCAATAGTTATCTTCTTGAATACATTGACGAACCTTTTAACAAACACAGTCTTAAGTTCAGCAAAAGTCTTGACTAAGTCATTGCAACATACCATTTAAGCGGAAGTCAAACTACGGCGAGCGAGAATAATAATACCATTATATGACAAGATTCTTTGAACTAGGCTAGATGCTGCTTGGGATTGCCATTTCCATCAAATAGATTAAACTTTGGCATTGAGTATCCCTTCGAGTATGAAATTTGATCATACTCTATGGGATATCGACGACCCTTGCTAACCAATTTTTTTGCCTATTTTGCACCTATAATAGCTTTGATCTTCTCATTCAAGATAATATCGAGTTCAGGGGGTGTCACAGCTTCAGATGTGCTTTGTACATTTTGAGAAGCAGGTTGAAGAGCTGACTCATTTACTTCAACCCTCACTTTAGGCACCCTCGAAGTATATGAGATTAGGTTTACAAGAGGATTATCTTTGGCACTACTATAGGCTTGATGATTATTTGAAGGGATAAGTGTTGGACCTGCCGTAATATTTCTTTGCATCATCGCAGTCATCTACATCATCATTTTGCTCATTTTGTTGTTTAACTGAGTTATTTCTTTATCTTTGGCTTTCATCTGGCACTGAATTTTCCTTTGCGCCTCTGCCAAAGTGGTTGTATCTGTGAAGGTGGGATTTTTTTCCCTTTATCCTTCTTCTTCTTGTTGTTATTCCTCTCTTGAAGAATCAGATGATGCTTCCTCTATTTGAACATTTTGTTGTTCTTCAGGTTGAGGGGAGGTCTTTTGTATGGCGTATATTAGTGGCACAGATGACTCACCGACTTGTTGTACCATGTACACTATTTCGATAGTCATTGCATCCTCCTCTTCCTCTTCATCCTTTTGGACACAGATTTCTGATCGGCATCTCCAATGGACTTCTGATTCCATGTGTGGAGACTTCCTTGATTGGAGGGATTTGATCGAAGTTAACCTCCTCTTGACAGGACGGAGTTGATTGGCGACGGGATCCCCTAGAGGATTCTCCAAGGTGTCTACCGTTAGATACTTTATCATATGGGGTCCTCTTTTTATGCTCTCATGATAAATTTGAGTTGGGGTGGATCTCAGGAATACACTAGATGTCGGTGTCTTTTCTAAGACAATTTCTTTTGAGGCCTAGGCCTCCATATTTGCTTGCCACCAGGGACCTTTTCGTGGATTCGACATGATGAAGTGTCACACCAGATGCTCATCATGTGGGGCATAAATTGGTTGGCATCTTGCTGGAACTATGAGATGAGGTCTCCTTGGAGGAGTAATTCTAACATCCCAAATAACAGGACCCTAATATTTTATTTCATTAGTCCTCTCTCATTAGCAACTTGGAGGACACGATGCACTCTTACAAATATAGTTTTGAGTTTCCTTATTAAAGGAGCTAAAGCCTGATGTTGTCGGGTCTAGAAGGATTGCTTAATTTGACCAGTAGAGCTATTATGTTTTACCCTCTTAAGGTTGTCAAACTTGTTATAGGTTGGAAGACCCGCTGATGGTTCCATAATTGGTTATCGTTAATAGGCGATAATTATTGAGCAGACTTCTCTTCTTCTTTTTTCTAGCTTGCTTCCAGGATGAAAAGCTTGACATCATGCCTCCCCGGGGCAAAGGGTTCAATTGGCAAGGTTGTGTTATTCTGAGGAACTAAGGAGATAGTCCTCCTAGTAACAACCCTCTTCAAGATGGGAGTCTCTGAGCGACTAAGCCTCTTAAAGACATAAGGTTTCTTCTGAGGCACCCGAGCAATAGTAGGGGTCACGGCCTCAGCGGGCCTCTTTAGATATTGTTGCATATATGATGTGCGGCGTGCATAGGCCCGTAGATTGAGGCGACTGTGAGACGCATGTTTGAGCGTCAATGCTACCAAATTGAATAGTAGCCCTAGTGTTTTCAGTATTAATGATGGCATTGGCCAAGCGGATGTTGGCGCCATCTCCAAGAGTAACAGTGAAGGGAGTGTTTTGTAGAACTATTCTGGAGATTCGAAGGTAAAGATTAGTAATTAAAAATAGTTACACCATCCCCTTTCTTCTAAAAATATGGATACAATAAGAAAAAACATATTAAAGCACGGGCTCTAAATAAAATCTTAGATGACTTAAAGACTCTATCTATAAAGCTTTTAAATTTTCTCTTTCAACTTCCCATTTTTAATTTCATTTTCATTAGATATTTCATTTCCTTCTTTTTTTATACTCCACAACCATTATAACTTAGATTCGACTAGCCAAAGATGGAAACTGAAACCTATCCCCAGCAGAGTCGCCAGAAATCTATGGGATCCAAAAATTTATCACTGACTTCTTTTTGATGAAAAAAGTGTTTTAAGTGTCGGTGAAAATTTCAGAAGGCAAATGAATAGTAGATAAGACACCACCCAGAGATTTCTCCCTCATTTTGTAAAGAATTTTTAGATCTGGTTCCAAGTTTCTTATAGGCACAAGCCCTTTTAATTACCCTCAATCGAGAGAGCCCTTTCGATTAAGGCTAGTCGATAAATTGTTAAATAATGAGTATATAATAGCAATGAGTGGAGTTTAGGATTTATGAAATTTATCATTTTATTTAAAACTTTTGGTTGGGGGAACAATGACGTGCCTGATCTAGATCCCATGGTTAGTCATCACGGGTTGTCGCGATCACTGTTTAGTCGGTAGTCGACCGATTGAAGGATCCTTGTGATGCATGAGTTGCATTGTCAAGGTCTCTTGTAGACAGGTGGAGTTTGTCTAAGGGGACAAATATAAGTCTACCTTAGCTAACATAGGTCTTTATCCAACCAATTCTATATTTAGACTCAAAGAGCGCGTTGGGAACATCAGTGGGCCGTGGCCGTCTTTAGTAGTGTCATCTCGTGAACCACCGTCGAGCAGTAACCATCATTTATGTGGTGCCTTTTCGTGAAAAAATCACATAGATAGAGGACATGAGCCATATCCTTATGGGCTTAAGATTATTTAAGTGTGAAAATATTTATGCATTTAATTTTACATTGGTTCTTTGTGAGCAAAATTCTTCTTAATTTGTCACCCCCAAACAAAGAATTACGGAGGGGTGGATTGATTTTAATTTTAAATTTAAATAATTAATTTTATTTAGTTGATATTTTATCATTATATATATTTTTTATTTTAATTTTGATCATTTTATTATTGATTTAAATTTGAATATATGATCATTGATCATTTAAACCATAATAATGATAATCTTTTGAATATAGTAGACCTTGTCAGCTCTATCTACTTTTTTGCAGAGGATCGAGTTTAAATTTAATGCTCTCATATTTGTAATCCTCTAAACCTTGTCAACTCTAGCTTGAGTGTAGAGGATCTGGTTTGGGACTTATCTCTTAGGAGTTTGAATTTGAGAAGTGTCAATAGATTTATCATTTGTCATTTTTATGATAAAATTAGCTTCTTAGATTTTATTAAATAAATTTTTTTATAATATCATAATTAAATTTTTAAATTTTGTTAACCCAGACCCGATCCTAAGACCAAATCGGGTGTGTAGTATTTATTCTTTCATTTTGCACATAACTTGCATATCTTTTTTTAAGGTGCTTGATTTAATGAATACTTCAACATACATACAAGTATCTATTCTTTTAAAATATTGCATGAACATTTAGGTGTTTGAGTTGAAGTAATTATGTTCGGCATGACATATGTGTCAGATTACAAGCATAAGTTTTGATATGGATTTTTAGGTTTTGTTATCCCGAACATAGTCCTAAGACCAAACTGAGAAGTATAGCTGTTCTTTTGTATTTGACTTAGTAAACACTTCAACATATATACGAGTATCTGTTCTTTTAAAATATTGTATGGACATTAAGATATCTAAGTTGAAGTGTAGATGTCAAATTGCAAGTTTTGATTTTGGTATGATAATTTTTTTTTGGGGTTTTGTTAACCCGGACCCGATCCTAAGACCAAACTGGGAAGTAGATATCTGTTATTTCACTTTAGGTTTAGCTTGCATATTTTCCCTAAATGTTTGATCTAGTAGACATTTAAATATACATATGAGTATCTGTTCTTTTAAAATTTTGTATAGATATTTGAATGTCTAAGTTGAAATGACTATGTTTAGTATGACATGTCATCTTTAATACATATTATAAAATAAGTAATGATCTATTCTTGATCAAGCATATATATATGCTTGAATTCAACATTCCCAAATGCAAACCAAATGAGTGTCTGTTAGATGATCAAGCATGTATCTATTCGAAAGAGGTAAGTGTGGGCTCCGAAAATTCACCACCAACCTCTTTGATGAAAAGAGTTGTTTAAAGTGTCGGTGTAATTTTTAGAAAGCAGATGAAATAGTAGATAAGACACTACCCAGAGATTCCATCCTCGTTTGGTGAGGACTTTAGATATGGTTCCAGGTTTCCTATAGGCTTAAGCCCCTACACAGTAAATGAGAGAGAACTTTTGATTTTTGATGGTTAGATCACTTGCGTATGCTTGACATGTAGAGTTTCATAATTTAAGATATAAAATTCATCATTTTAGCTTAAATTAGATGGTTGGGGGGAATGATGACGTGCCCGATCTAGATCCCATGGTTAGTCATCGGCGTCCTCCAATTCTTGGTTAGAGGAGATAGTCGACCCAATGATGAAGGATTCTCATCGCCATACATCGATTCGTGTCAAGATCCTTATGATGGTGTTTATCTGGAGGCGAGGCTTAGGTCACCCCACGAGAGGGTTGTATCATGTATATGATTCACAACTCAAAGGGTAGAGCCATTAGGGAGCATCTTTCTATGTGATCGTAATATAATAGAGTTGAATTGGTCAAACCACTCGATCAGAGGACTCGGTAAATGCTTCATCACTGAAGCTTCGTAATGATGAGGACACGAGTCACATCCTTACGGCATGATATTGATTGAGAGTGAAATAGTAGAACGATTTGACATTGGCTCCTTTGTAAGCTAGAGTTTTCTTAATTTATCACATTCTATAAACAGTTATGGAAGGTGAATAGATTGAGTTTGATTTAAGTTTTTTAATGATAGAATTCCATTTAAGCAGTTTCAGATTACTACTTATTTTTATTTGAAAAATTGATTGATTGAAATATGTTTAAGAGCATTAGATCCTGTCAACTCTGTTTAACTGCTAACAGAGGATTAGATCTACTATCACCTGACAAAATCAATTTCTCAAATATTTCACTGATTTGAAACTTTTTTATAGGGTTTTAGGTTTTGTCAACCTGGACCCATCTAAGACTAAAAGGAAACCGTGCGGCGTCTGACACTTGAATTTAAGCATTGGATAATTTTGGGGCCATGCGAGTGTATTGTAATTTTAGGTAATTTTATGTTTGAATAATTTGATTGTGTTTAAAAGTTTTAGATCCTATCAACTTTATTTAGCTGCTAATAGAGGATTAGATCTACTTTTGAAACTCTTATTATAGGTTTTTTAAGTTTTGTTAACCCGGACTCAGTCCTAAGACTAAATCGGGAAGCAACCCATGCAACATCCTCAGACACTTGAATTTAGGCATTAAACATAGTATCGGGGCCCATGCGGGTGTATTTAAAAATTTAAGCAGTTTTTTATTTTTGAGTTATAAGATTGATTTCAAATTTTCATTTAATTCCAATTTTATCCTGCGCAGCCTTTTTAGACATTAAAATTTGTATTTGAAATCTTTATGTCCAAAGCGTGTTGTTTATAAGATAATTTCACTAATTAGTGATTTCGTTGATTTTGAAAATCATAATTAGAATGAAATTCTTAATTTTTGATTAAAAGAAGCCTTAAGATTTTTATAAAATTGGATTTAGTATCGTCTTACTCACTTACAAAGGGTTCTTGAATCCATGAAGAAGGCATTTTGGAGCTATATGTTCAAAGGATAAATTAATTTGTTATTTTAAGAAAAAGATTTATTCCTAAAAGTAGTTCTCATTTTACCATTCTTTTATTCAAATTTATTTTCACTCTCTTTTATTCAATTTTGATTTTCCCTTCTTTTATTCAAATTTGATTTTCCCTCTCTTTTATTCAAATTTGATTTTCCCCCTCTTTTATTCAAATTTGATTTTTCCCCTCTTTTATTCAAATTTGATTTTTCCCCCTTATTTTAAGTTAAAAGGTTTGACATAATTTTGGCCTCTCGTCATCGTGTAGGTCGAGTGTTTTTACATCACTCGATGAGCATGACGATTAGTGTTTTGAAGCCTGACCTTCAATCTTGCATGCGATGAGCATAACGGGCCTTCAATCACATAAAAAGAAAATATATATGCAAATATTCCAAATTTTGATAGCATTTGATATTCAATCATCTGCGTGAGCTACATCAATTATTTTTACGCACATAGTATGATAGTTGGTGTTTTAAGACACATCGTTAACCCAATCCTATCTGCGATGAGCATGAGGCATTCAATCACCTACATAAAAGCAAATATATATGCAAATATTCTTAATTTCGGCAGTATTTCGGCATATGGGGTGCCACATCTGACGATTTTGGCTTACTCGGTGCATAATGAGCATGCGGCTGTCTTCGACAATATAACGGATTTTATCTCGTCCTTGATGAGCATGATGAGGCCGACTTGATGCACACGATGGCGTAAGCGGTGTCTTACTTTTCATCTCATGCCCGATGTTGATGAGGCAAACTTCAAACAGTAAGGTACCTCCAGGACTTATGAAGTCAATAGACTGCATTAATTTTTGAACATTATAGATAGTCTTGAAGTGCATCAACATCTATGAAAGCAGCACAAAGTATCCCCAATTGTTAGCAACGTTGGCCAGAATTTCATAATCACTTGCTTTATCTACAACTTCCAACACAAGTAACTCTAAATTTGAAACTTTCTCTGAAGAATATGCTAAATCTAACTCTATTTGAGTCAAAACTTCCCTTGCAGTTACTCCAACTATCGTATCTCCATTATATGATGTATTGTCGCCCAATGCTATAATATCAGAACCATCATTCACAGACATATTTTATTTTGTTCTGTTCTGTAAACTTGTCAGTGAAGAAATAAGAAATCAAAGATGATAAAACTTGAATCGCATGGTCAGCGGAACAGCTGGGTTGGCGGCTAGCCGGATTGGACCTTGCAGGAAGGGAGGCGTAGGTTGGCTGACGGGTGTGGCTCGCGGAACGGCAGCAGCAGGAGTGGTTTTACGGTTGAAATGGTGAACCGGCGGTGGGATCCGCGGATCGGCGGGCTTGGCGGGTCGCGCGGGCGCAGAACAGGCTCGGGTCGTGGGTCGCGGGTCACGGGACGCGTGGCGCGGGACGGCTCGGGTCGCGGGTCGCTGGTCGTGGGATGCGCGGTGCGCCGCCGGGCTTGTGGGTTCGGGTCAGATGATGCATGGATGCGGATGGTTTGAAGGCAGGCAGGCCATGAAAGGCGCGTGGAGGGATTTGGGCTGGCGACAGTGGGCCAGAATGGCGTGTGCGGGAAGGAGGAACGGTGGGACCGGCGCCGGCGGCGGGATAGCGGGATTCAGCGCGTGGAAGCGGTGCGGGCTGGGTCGCGCAGCGTCGAAGGCGGGACGCGGAGTGGGCCGTGGGTGCGGAAGACGGGCCGGTGGAGTGGAACACGGGTCGGTGCGCGGGACTGGCGGGCTGAGTGCGGGACTGCTTGCGTCGGCGGGCTGTGGACCGAAGGCAGGCCGACGGCGAAGCAAGGTGGGCCGGCGCGGTGGGTTGCGCGGGTGCACGGTGGATCCGTGCAGCGGTTTGGTCCCGCGAGCAGCGGCGGGGTGGTGAGACCGGCGGTGGGACGGCGAGACCGATGGTGGGGAGGCGCAGAATGGAGGAATTGAGAGGAGAATTACCTTTTTTTTTTCTTGTTTTTTTGTTTCTGACGGGAGAGAAAGGGCTGAAAGAGAGAGAGAGAGAGAGAGAGAGAGAGTAGAGTGAGAGAAAATGAGAGGGAAAATGAAAAAACTATCATAAATGATAAAAAATGATGGAGTGATTTTTCAGTTTTTTTTTTTAATTAGATAAACTGTAAATAGGGGGAATAGTTGCTGAGTGGGGGTAATTTAGAGATTTTTAAAATTAATTTTAAATTGACTAAACGACTTTAACATAGATTTCTCACTGGTAAACGCATATAGTTAATATATATAAATTTAGGATAATTATGATGTTCAACCCTTGATCCGTTCCGATCGAAATTTGGTTTTCAGTCGGCGTCAAGTGGGTACTTCAACTCAAAATACACGTTGCCGCTTTCGACAGCTCAAATTTTGCAGACTCATCCGAATCTAGTGCGAATGATCTCATTTGATAGATTTTGGCATTTTAAAGCTAATGGCGCAATCAATTTTGTGAACATAGGTCGTTTGATTCTCAACGGTGTCTCTTGACCTCAATATGCGTGCAGACGTGTTGACAACTCGAGTGTTTGATCGGTTGCTCATCAAGTCGTGCAATATTTATATCTTGACCAATTTCGATGTTTTGAACATGATGGCGAAGTCCGTTCGTTGATCGAAGGTCATTTGAGTTGATTTCGGTGGTGCGTTTCAGCCTCGATTTGCGTGTTATCACTTCAAATCACTCGACATTTGTACAGACTCGTCCGAATTGAGCGCAGACAATCTCATTTGATAGTTTTTAATATTTCAAAGCTAACAACATAATTAATCTTACAAACAGAGATCATTTGACTCACATCTTAGCTTCCCAACTCTGATATGTGCGTCGACACATTAATAGCTCGAGCGCTTAATAAATTCTTTGTTAGATTCTGCAATATCTATATTTTGATCAATTTCGATGTTCTGAACGCAACAGCAAAGTACGTTCATCAATCGGAGATCTTTTTGACCATTTTTGGTGACATCTAGTGCATTTTGAGCCCCGATTTTTAGCATCAAACAGAAATCAAATTTGACTTATGGACTTGACTTGACGTATGACACATATGTGGGGATCAACAGTAAGGTATCTACTTTCACATCAAGTGAGCATTTATTCTTTAATGATATGAATTTAAATCCTTCTTGATTTATCATGAATCAAATATGCATATCTTTATAGGATATACGTTTAACCTTGTAAAGCACGTGCTAAGCCTCGAGTGCAATATCTATCTTAAGGAAAATTTGAGGAAAGGTTATGAATCACGCATAAGTTTGCACATCACATCCAAACTCCTTTATGCATATTAGAATTTGGATGGATAGAGATCAATTCAAATGTAGACTTGTATATGAGTTTCCATTCGATGCTTCTTTGAATTTGAAAGAGAGCTTCATGCTTAATGAATATCCATGTTTACTTCAAGACACCCTTCACATATTCATAGAAAGGAAAGAATGATGATGTTAATGAAGCTACCTACTTACTTCCCATCTTTCATTCTCTCATTCTTTTAAATAATAATCCATTAGTATTTGGCCTTTATATAAAGCAAGTAATTTTGCAGGATTATGTCCTATCTTATGCAAGATATAAGTTTGACACTTATTTATGGGTGTAACATGAATATTTATTAGATAAAATGTCACTTTAACATTACCAATCAGCAAGTTAAAAGGGGCTTAAAATTACATTAAACTTCTTTTCAAATGACATTTTAAAAGACTATTCGCTCAAATATGAAGCCATTCACGTTTTCTTTCATTCTCTTTCTTAGTTCATGATTGAGAAAAATTTAATATCTTCCTTATACAAGGTTAAAGAAATCTGAAATTCTTTCTTAAATAAATATTGATCCTTATGATTGTAAATGACCAAGCCATAGGAGGAGGCAAAAAATAAAGGGTAATCATGAGCTTGCAACATTTAGTTCATGGCAACATGACAAATTAAACATGTGTCCATCCCATTAAGCCTTATCTATATCATACTTTGCACAAGCCCATTTGTAATGTTTTATAGAAGCCCATTTATAATATTTTGTATAAGCCCATTTTGTAATATTTTGTATAAGCCCATTTGAGAAATATTTTAGGATGGGCCAAGTATGAAGAAGAAAGCCCATGACATTATGATCAATTCATAATATCATTTATTATATTTTAGTTATTTGTCATGTCCTCCTTGTTATCATGACATGCACTCATAAATGAGAGAAGAGAGAATGATAAAACAGTTAAAAGCCTCCCCTTAGATCCATGCTCATGTTATGAGGCATTAAGAGAGAATGACAAAGAAGTAAAGATCTCTCCTTAGATTCATGCTCATGTTATGAAGCATTGAGAGAGAATGACAAAAGAGTTAAAAGCCTCCCATTAGATCCATGCTCATGTTATGAGACATTAAGAGGTAATGATAAAGAAGTAAAAGCTCTCCCCTTAGATATATACACATTTTATGAGACATTAAGAGGGAATGACAAAGGAGTTAAAAGCCTCCCCTTAGATCCATGCTCATGTTATGAAGCATTAAGAGATAATTACAAAGAACTAAATGTTCTCCCTTTAGATCTATGCACATTTTATGAGACATTAAGAGGGAATGACAAAGGAGTTAAAAGCCTCCCCTTAGATCCATGCTCATGTTATGAGGCATTAAGAGGGAATGATAAAGAAGTAAAATTTCTCCCCTTAGATCTATGCACATTTTATGAGAAATTAAGAGAGAATGACAAAAGAGTTAAAAGCCTCCCCTTAGATCCATGCTCATGTTATGAGACATTAAGAGGTCATGACAAAGAAATAAAGGTCTCCCCTTAGATCTTTGCTCATGTCATGCGACATTAAGAGGTAATGATAAATAAGTAAAGGCCTCCCCTTAGATCTATGCTCATGTCATGAGACATTAAGAGGTAATGATAAAGAAGTAAAGGCCTCCCCTTAGATCTATGCTCATGTCATGAGATATTAAGAGAGAATGACAAAGTAGTAAAAGATCTCCCCTTAGATCTATGCTCATGTCATAGGACATTAAGAGGTAATGACAAAGAAATAAAAGATCCCCCTAGATCTATGCTCATGTCATGAGACATTAAGAGGTAATGCCAAAGAAATAGAAGATCTCCCCTCAGATCTATGCTCATGTCATGAGACATTAAGAGGTAATGACAAAGAAGTAAATGCATCCCCTTAGATCTATGCTCATGTCATGAGACATTAAGAGGTAATGACAAAGAAGTAAAGGCCTCCCCTTAGATCTATGCTCATGTCATAAGACATTAAGAGGTAATGACAAAGAAGTAAAGGCCTCCCCTTAGATCTATGCACATTTTATGAGGCATTAAGAGAGAATGATAAAGAAGTAAAAGATCTCCCTCTAGATCTATGCTCATGTTATAAGGCATTAAGAGAGAATGAAAAAGAAGTAAAGATTTCATCTCTCTCTTAATGGCATGTAAAAAAAAACTATAGAAATTAATGGGATGACATAAGTCCCATTTCTATTTTTTTTTATTTCATGCTAAGAGAGAGTACTTCTCTCATGAAGACTTTACTCTCCCACTTCTCCCCATTCTCCTTATAAAATCTATTATAAGTCTAAGTCTCCTAAGAGAGAGTGTATCTACCCTTCAAAGGAAGAGATCCCCAACACTTAAGCTTGCTCTTATCACATCACATCAAATTGTAAGTTATGTCTAACTTAATTGTTTTAATTTTATCCATTCTCACCTCATATGAATAGATGTATCTCAATCTTATTTCAAGACTTAGGAAAAGGGGAAGCAATCATGTTATAATTATATACTTAGTAATAAGACAATATTTAAATCACATGGTACATAAGATGTATTATTTCAAATAACTCGTTCATGTAGCACATAAAGATATATTTGACAATGAAGTAAAGTTTAAGTCATACAATGCATTGGGTGTCATATTTCTATTTCTCACCCATTCATGTGGCTTAAGCACCATTTTGGCAAAAGAAATTTAAATTTTACACAAGTAATTATTGCATGCTATGAAGATTCAAATAATGATGAGCTAAGCATGAATAAACATATTGTAATTGCTTTACTTCTTAAGAACTTAAGCATTTATACAAACTTATTTTTAGCAAAATTTTCAGTAGCCTCCCGACATCATCCCATAGGTTTGAAACTAGGCCTTCCACCGCCAAGAAAGGGCATGCATGGTAGGTGTCATGAGACACTCAGTTCAAAATTTATACCCACCGAAAGGCATGCATGGGTTGTCTGATTATGACCTGATATTTCTTTGTCATGTTAGAATAACGTGAGCAAGTACTTATATCAAAAAAAAAATATTTCTCTATCACATTGGAACAACGTGAGTAGGTACTTATCACAATAAATTTTTCTGTCACGTTGGAACAACGTGAACATGTACTTATCACGAGTTTCTCTGCCGTATTGGAACAATGTGAACGGGTACTTATCACAATAGATTTCTCTGCCATGTTGGAACAACGTGAACATATACTTATCATAAGTTTTCTCATTATATTGGAATAATGTGAATAGGTACTTATCAAAAAGTAGATTTCTCTGCTACATTGGAATAATATGAGCAGGTATTTATCACATAACAGGTTTCCCTGCTACATTAGAACAATGTGAACATGTATTTATCATAAGTTTTCCTATCACATTGGAACAATGTGAGCAGGTACTTATCACATAACAGGTTTTCCTACCACTTTAGAATAATGTGAACATGTACTTATATCACAAGTTTTCTCGTTGAATTAGAATAATGTAAATGGATACATATATCAGAGCATATTTTTACAAATTTTCATTCACATGCGCATGAATTTAAAATATAATTGATACCCCCTTGCTATAGCATCATTTTCATCACCATTTCACCTAAATTTTGTATTCAGAATATTCAAATAGCAAGCTGTAACATAAACTTTAGATCACATGTAAACATAATTCCATCCTTGTCACTTTGAATATAAAGGAGGAAATATCTTTCTCAAGGCGCACCATTAAATAGCAATTAATTCACAAACAAAACTTTTAATGTCCTATACTTCCAATTCCCATCACTTTCATGTCAATGCAAGCTTCAATATTTAATAAAAGATTAGATAGAAAGAAGAATAGTTTAAATCATGCTTCGCCTCTTTTGACATGATAATTATTTGCAAATAGACTTGAATTACATAAAGTAAAACAATCAACTTCATTTGACAAGCATAAATCTGAACTTCCTTCTTTTCATTTCAATAAGACATGCCATGTTACTCATCTTAGGCTACTAAAGAAATATCACTTTAGATTGCATGCAAGTAAAGTTCAACCCCTTAATAATACGAAGAAAACAATATCATATCCCACTCATATGGAATCTCATTTCATACAATATGATATCTATTCATAAGTGGCATATTGCACATCATTCAAATGAAACCCAAAATCAATGCTATCCAACAATGGAAAATGCATGCAAGCTTTAGCTTACACATGTCTCAAAATCTTTCATGTTCCCCATTTTAACAATAGTTTAAGAATTGAAAAATGCATAATATCACATATCAGATATAATATGTAAGAGATTTTAATTCAATTTCAACTTGAAATGATAAGAAAGTACTTGCATGCATTAAAAGCTTACAAATCAAACATGACAATCTTAGGTTTCACATATATGCATCCCCATTTCTCATTTTTACTTTAAAAGACATTGATTTGAAAGCAACTATGGTGAAGAGAGCAAGTATTAAACCAAAGCCCCAATCCATTCTTGCTTCATATTCATTTGAAAGTGAGGATAAATATTACGCATCTAGGTTTCAATAATTTTCAACATGGATCAGATTATGGATAGCAATGTAAGCTTCCCCCAAAATGAATTCTCGCTATATTACTTTCCATAAAGGAGAAGTTGGTTTAATATATAAATTTGAATGGAATTCAATTCATATCATGTGAATCATAAAAAGACCCCTAAACAATGAATCATAAAAAGAGCCAAAGCAATGACTTGCATATTCATGGTTTTGATCCTTACCAACTTAATTTTAGCATAATAATGAATTCATTACTTGGTATGAGTTAAAACAACAGGAAAATGAAACTTTGGCCTGAGGAACCTCTAACAACTTAACTTGAGGCTTGTCCAGATCATCTAAATCATATTAACTACATAGCCTTTCAAAGTTGATTTGTTTCCAACATTTTCAGAATATGAATTATGACTTGAACTCATACCTAAGATGTTACTAGTTTCACTAGATGCATTTCGAACATCCACTCTTACTGGTAGAAGCTATGAATGATGAAGAATGAAAATCAAGCATGTATTCACTCATCACTTTTAAAAAAATTTGTGAAGTCACAGAACTTATCCCCACTCTTATAAATGAACTAAACTTATCTGCTTTGATCATCTTTTGTTTCTCGTAGCTCCCATGCAGGAAAATTCCAAATTGCCTGATTGAACTAGAGATCGGGGAGTACTGTGTGAAGTTAGTGTATGGAGTTTCTCCACTATTGGTTGCGTGAGATGGAAAGGATGAAACGAGAGAAGGAGGACCCTTCGATTAGAATTAAGCGAGGAGGAAGAGAAGGGTCCTTCGGTTGGATCGTCTGATTGGGAGAAAGGAATGGACAAGGGGATCGTTCATTTAGTTTTCGGCCAAGTCAAAGCTGCGCATGGAGAGATCGGTTTGGAGGCTATTTGGAGTGGGAGTTCGGAAGAAGAATCGAGAGAGACGAAAAGAGCTCACCATTCCCAGCTGATTGGCGTGTGGAGCGGGAGGAGGAAGGAATCACACGAAAATGAGAGAGGAAGGAGAGTTCGGGAGCGAACAAAAGGAAATTGCCCGTATGCCCTAGCCACCTCTCTATTTTAGGATATTAGAGCCGATCAGCTTCATTTAATTAGTTGCCTAAATGGAAACCAATTAGAAATAACGGTCGACTATTTTAATTGGGTGAGTGGGTGGCTGGATTAGGATAGAGATTAGGGGATATTAAGAGATTAAGCAACCACTAATCATTTTAATTACAAATCAACATAATTTCACATCAAATATTATGAATTTACTTTGTGCGATAAACCCTAGCAAAATGGGTGTCGATTTTAGGTATTTCTATTATGTCGGACTAACGACAATTGATTTCTGTCAGTCGTTTAGACAATGTCGTGATAATTCGAAGTAAAATTGGGCTTGGGTACGCATTATTTGAATTCGACGTTAAGCTTTGTTGAATAATCGCGGAAGGCATCTTTTGATAGATTTCAACATTTTGGAGATAATGGAGTGATCAATTTCACGAAAGGAGGTCGTTGGGCGTCGTTGGGGCCTGATGACTTCAATATGCACATAATTTTATTAAAAATTAATTTTAATTAATTAATCAATCATTAATTGGTCTGATATATTTCATTTAATTAATTTTGATAGTTTAGATGCATTACGAAGTCGAATTTTCAAATCGAATGAATTTGATCGAATCCGATTGCGATTATGGCATTTTAAACCTGATTCATGCAATGTTCCTCTCGTTAATTATTTATTTTAAATTTCATGGTTCATTTGACCTGTGAATCATATGTGGAAGTCAACAAACGAGCCTAAGATCACTCAAATAAAAGATCGTTTGAATGGTCAAATCATAAAAAAAAAGCTATCTATGATCAAATGAATTTATATAAACCATTTGATGGAATGTTTTGAGATTTTGGTTATAATGACCAAAATGCCCCTCTCCGAATCCTATAAATAGAATCTCATTCTTGTCATGAGGGGAGAAGGAGCTAGAAGCGAACTTGGGAGAAAGCTGGGATAGAGCTAGAAATTCGAAGTTCATCACCACCGTGTTATGTTGATCGCTCTTATTATTAAATCGTTATTTATGATCATTCTGACAACTAACTTCGTAAAATTTGTAACTGATTTTGGAGTTCTTATTATTAGGATTTCTTACATATTTTTTTAATTCATTTTCGAGAAGATTCAAACTTTGTACTCCAAAGTTGATATATAGGCCCCGTGATTTTTTCCCCTCTTTCTAGGATTTTTAAAATTTTGAAGTTTCTTATTATCTGTGTATTTCATTTATATAAGTTAAGATGAAGTTTTATTTTCTATAAGTTTTAAGTGCATGATATGAACAAATTTTTTTAAAAAATGAGAACAAAATGCGGTCACCAAAATGACATTCAACAACATTCAGAAAAGCTACTTTCAGAAAAATGTGTTAAAAAAACTGCCCTAAATGGGCTTTAAGATGAAGTGAGAAGTATATAAATCAGACTTAGCTAAGAAACTAAAAACTTTTCAAATTGAGCTAAGATGAGATTTTAATGAAGTAATTTCATTCATTAGTTGAACCTATGATGATCATTCTTTATGATACTTAGTTTAACCTAAATGTTTAATCAATGGTCATGAACACATATATAAAATTATTTTTAAAAATTATGAAAAATGATAACTTTTGAGTAATTTTGATTAATACTTGAGGCCAATTAAAACTAAGATAATTTGATTAAATTGACTTAAAATTAAAATAATATAAGTTATGAACATATTTTAAGCCAAAATTAATAACTTGAAATCAGATCATTTTAATGCATAGCTTAGATAGATTTGAGACCTACAATGCTTTGAATGAGATGCTTTTGGTGAGCATGAATCGTTTCTGTGAGATAATTCGATAAGTAGTGACTTTGTGTCATTTATTTTTGGTCTCTGATATTTCAATTAATTCTTTTTGATAACTTCAATTTTGATTATTTTTTAATATTTTGCCTTAATTTCCATGATTTTTCACCCTTAGCGGCATGTGAAGAAATCAGCCGCGGATCTTTAAGATAGACGAGCAGCCAATCAGGTGAAGCCTTTCTCGACACGTGTCAATCGCTTAGTCGATCTGGGTTGACGGAAGAGCTAATGGTGTAGAAGAGAAAGACAAGCCGAAGCTTCGCAACGAAAGTTTACTGGCAGTGGCAGAGGGGAAAGAGGTTAGTCGCGCAGCTTAGTAGATTTATACGAGTTATAGACTTCTCGTCATGGCAGCGGCGGCGACTTCTTCGACGGCGGCGGTGCTGGGAGGTGTTTGTTTCCCGGCGGTCGGCCCTTTGTCTCACCGGAGCCCCTCTTTCCTCCTCCTTCCTTCCCCTCGCCGCTCGTTCTCCAGCACTCCCCTTAACCTCTCTGGTAAATTGCTTACTTCTGCCGTCTAATCCATCAAACTCTTTGGCGCTCAATCTTTATGCGCCAACGTTTGATTCGAACATTTCAGTCCTTTTTCTGAGAGCTTGTTTAGATGTTCTGAATAGGCATTTTATAGCTAGGGTTTTAGAATTCTTCAGTGTCATTCTATTGTTGGTTGAATGCCAGAATTTTCCACGCTACCAGGGTGTCTTTTCGTTGAAATTAAGTTATTCTTGCTAGTTTCTGCTAGGACAATCCGGTATGCACTGAAGTTCATCGGAATATTCCCAATTTTAAGAAACTTGGAACGAAGTGTATTGAAAGAACATATGTCTCAGTTTGGTTTAGTGTAGAAACATTAACTCAGATCATGGAAGTTATGAATTCAGGCTTTTTGCTGGCGTTGCTCACCAACATATAGGAGTAATGCATTTCGAGATTGTAGTGTAATGTAAAGGCAGTCATTCCCTTAGCAAATACTTGGCTGCAAATAGGATGCAGTAAATCTTGTAAATCCAAAGTTAGTAAATCCTAAGAACTGTTTGGCATTGATTGATGCTGAACCTGATTAATTGAGAGAGAAGAAAAGAAGTGCTGAGGAGATGCAATGTAAATTTCATAAATCCTACTTTTTTTAGGATTAATTAAATATGGGATTTAGCATAAAAAGGGAAGTAAATCATGTTTATTTATTTAGTTGGATTTTTAGTAGCTCAAAAATTGTTTTGCAAGATTTAGCCTAAAACCTAGCCAAATCTCACAATCAAACAAGCCCTTTGCATTATTATATTTGTTTGGGAGCTAAGTTGTTGTGATATTTTTTATGAATCACCTTCAATTCTCCAACTATAGTAAATGCTGTCAATTTTATCTCATCTATTTAAGGAAAATATGGTTTATTATTTTGTGTTATTGAACATTTTAATTTACACCCTTTTGCTCTTCTACCTTTTCTCTTTAGTGTCGGAAATGCACGTAGTTTTGATCTCATCTTTTTAAGGGTAATCTAGAGTACTTTGATTTTTAGTTTACACCTATGTGTTGATATGGATCCTCTCCAATTAGCATGGCGATTGCACTGCACAATTTCTCATCATAGGCATTCATTGTACTTGAAATGATATCATTATACTGATTTATTCTACTATGAATGGTTTGGAGTAGGTCAGTATTGGTGTTAATTTACTTATAATTAGTTTAGTTGTTAAATGTGATTAATTAGTGGGAGTGATTAGCTTGTGTGATTGTCTTGTAAGTCTATAAATATCTTAATTGGGGAGTATGAGGCATGAATAATAATGAATGCACTTGCTCTTCTTTTATGTCCTCTTGTTCTTTATTTTTGAAGTGTAGAATAGCTCAAAGTGTTCAATTAGGGTTTAGGATCCTTGTCGTTTTTTGTTTCTATTTTTCACTCATAATTTTAGTTTTGAGTGTTCGGGGAGTTGAAAGCCGCTCGAAGTGCTCTAATTAGGATTTGATCCTAGCCATTTAATCCTTTTATACTTGATTCAATCCTAGCCATTTAAAATGAAATCCTTGATTAAGGTTGGGATCATTTCAAAAGTACAATTACTATGGTAATTGGAAAGAATTCTCATCCTCCTACAACCAATATGCATATAAATGTTGAATACACCTACATTCTTGTAGCTTTTATTTTCAGTCAAACGACTTTATTACAACTATAACTAATATTAAACTTGCGACATTTATTTTTGACGTTATCATAAAATCTTAAACATTAATTTATTGGGAAATTTACATACACACATACCACTTATGCATTTCATATTTCAAAATTTGAATATTTATACTTTTCCTATGCGAAAAAGGTGCATTTACTTGGAAAAAGTAACAGGGTGGTATTTTGATGTAATAATAAAGATTTAAGTCTTTGTTTAAAGTAAAATTAAAGTTTAAATATGAAATGTAAATTTATTTACCTCTCATTTTTTAATTATCTGCATTTTTTGTTTGTACTGTTACATATAAACTTTCTTAACTATTTTTTGCTTGATCTGTTAATACTAATAATGGTATATAGATAATAAACTAGAGAATGAATCAGATTGCTCACATATGTGATCAATTTTTTCAAAAAAGATTTGGCCCAAAGGATAGGGAAACAAGGCGTTAGTAAAGCTTCTTAGTATGGATGCATTGCTTTTCGGATATCTATTAAGTTATTTCCATGATACTGTTTCATTTTTAAGGGAAAAAGGAAGTCTGAAGAAGTTAATGAATCTTCTACTCAGATTTGCAGAAGTTTCCAGCACTCAAGACGAGAGCCACCTCCTCAGAAGAAACAACAAGTTCCATTCAAACTGATGAACTACTAGCAGATTTGAAGCAGAAGGTAGGATATTCCATTATTTTAAAATAACGGGGATTTATATACATACCAGACAATTCTTATGTATTTATATAACGAATACCTAACTTTTAATATTTATATAATACCTAAATCTTCAATATCACTTCAAAAATATCATTATCACACTCTTTTTTAAAGCGAAAGCACCTTTTCATATGCAGGAAGGTGTTGTATGTGTAAATATCAAATTTTAGATGCTAGATATGTAAATACATAAGAATTGTGTGGTATGTATGTAAATCTTCTTAAAGTAATTAATATGCTTTTTTTTCTACTATGTTTGTTGGAGAGATATTAACTAACAGATATGTTTTAGTGGGATGGTATTGAGAATAAATCCACAGTTTTTGTCTATGGTGGAGGCGCAATTGTTGCCCTATGGCTGTCTTCTATTCTGATTGGTGCCATCAATTCTGTTCCTCTGGTTCGTACTGTTACAAATTTTCTTGTTTTATAATCTACTTCATTGATTCTTTGTGGCTTCTGAATAACTATGAATTTTAGTGAGGTTTATGCAAACAAACAAAAAAAAAAAAAAACTAAATCTTTTTACTTGAACAAAAAATCGTTTCTATTTGCAGTTGCCAAAGATTTTGGAGTTGGTCGGGCTTGGTTACACTGGGTGGTTTGTTTACCGCTATCTCTTGTTTAAGGTAACCAACATTGCTCATGGCGGCTAACGTTGGAATAAATGAATTGCAGAGCATTTGTTCAATTCTCCTTGGTATTTTCTTCTGTATCTAAGATCAGGCATTGTTTATATGATTTTGATTTATTTGAATCTTGGTTTTGTTATAAAAAGATATGAAATGGTCTCATTTTACTCGAGTTTTCATTATAGATTACGACGCAAACTAGGATCGGTTACATGAATTATTGTGTCTTGTTAAATATCATATTTTCATTTAATTCTAATAAAATAGGGTCATTTTTTATACTTTCTAACCAAGTCTTTGTAGGTCTCTCTCTCTTTTTTAACATACGCCAAATCTAATTTATCTATTCTTCTAAATGGGTCATCGGACGACCAGCATTTTATGTGACCAAATCATCTGAGTTATTCTTTAGTTATGGTAAACGATTGCCATCCTTCTTTTATAAATTGCATTAGTTTATTTATTTATTTCTCTCAATAGAATATTTTAAAGTTTATTATCTGCAACCAGATTGATAATATGGCTGTATTTTTTCATCTCTCTCTCTCTCTCTCTCTCTCTCTCTCTCCTCTCTCTCCCTTTTTGTGTGTGTTCTGTGTGCTTAAGTTCTAATATAGCTCTCTATTTTTGCAGTCGAGCAGAAAAGCACTGGCAGAAGACATAGAATCTCTAAAGAAGAAGATTGCTGGAGCAGAATAGATAGAAGAGCATGGCAAGCTTCAAAGACTTGATTACACTTTCCTGTATAAATCATTCTGATTGTGTAATTTATTAAGGAGTTTTTAGGTTTCATATGTTAATTTATCTTTTCCATTGTAATGTCATTGAACACTTTGGATCTGCAGATTTTATGGTGAAAATAACTTGATATTATTAATTAGAACCTATCATTTTTTTTTTGTTTTTTTGCATTTAATTTCCCAAATGGCATAAAAATATTTGGAATTGTATGAGCATTTAAGCAGAATTGAGTAAATTCTGCTTCTGCTTATCTTAATAGTGTTAAATCCTGAACATTTGCTTTTAATATATATATAGGGTCAGATTTTGGTTAATCCGTTAACTTAAAATTGATTTTATTTTGACTCATTAACTTAAATTTGTTCTGAATTTGATTTGAAATATATGTCTAAATTGATCAATCAGATCAGAATTTTTAAATCATATAATATTCAAGTCATGTTAATTTTAGGTTAAATCCAAACTTGATTCATGAACTTCAATTGACACTCTTACGAACAAGCTTATTAAAAGTTCAATTAAACTCAATAATATATTTATTTAAGATTTACTAATCTCCTCATTTAGAATTGAATAATATATTGGCTTAAGATTTTATAATAAATTCAACTAATATTTTAAATATAGGAGTACTTACTAAGTTTAATTAATTTTTTGGACTAGATGACTGTTCTAACACATCATCGTCGGATTATATTTAATGTTAACAACTAATGTGTTATGAGTTCAACTGTAAGTTTAATCATTTAAATTTTTGAATGAATTTTAATTAAATATTTTTTATATTTACATGTGCATTAAGAAGAGGGCCGATATGGATCAATTAACTAATAAGTTGTTTGATAGTTTAGATGCTTAATAAGTTTGATGAGGCATAATTATTTGATTAACTAATAAATACTTTGATACTATTACTCAATAAGACATTTATTTGACCAAAAAGCTTATTTTATAATCACAACTTGACTCCAATTTGAGGGGAGCTTCAAATCAAACTTGAATAATCCTAATTTTAAACACTCTCAGCTAAAATTGTCATGTATGAATTGAGCTTATGCTGAGCTCGATAAAAATGAGATGGCGGTTGAACAAGTTCATATTTGACTAGATTTAGTTCATTTTAAACACTAATATACAATTCTATTTAAAAAAAAGTTTAAATTATATGATAAAAAAAATTAACTATTGTGAGTTTCGAAAATTCGCCACTGACCTCTCGATTAGGAGAGTTTAATTTATGTGTCAGTGAAATTTTCAAAAGGCAAATGGAATAGTAGATAAAACACTACCCAGAGATTTCACCCTCATTTTATGAGGACTTTAGATCTGGTTTTATGTTTCTTATAAGCACAAGCACCTATAATTAATTACTCCTCATAATGTTGAGAGAGAACTTTCGATTAAGACTAGTCGTTAGATCGCTAAACGTAGCAATATATAGTAGCGATTATTTATGAAATTTAGATTTATGAAATTCATCATTTTAACTTAAAAGCGGATGGTTGATGATGTCGTCGATCCCATTAGTCATCATTTCGTGGTCCCTAATCTACTTAGTGGAGAGGTAGTTGACCAACAGAAGAATCCTTATCACCAATGGGTTCGTGCTAGGTATCCTTGTAGACATGGGGTGATGTTTATCTAAGGGAGACTTAAGTCACCACATATGATTTTTTGTCCTATCAAGTGCTATGGTTCACTCAAGGGTGAGCCATTGAGGAGCATATAAGCTACTGTGGCCAATATATAATGTGTCATTTGGCGATAACCATCCAATCGTCAGACTCATAAATCAGCGCATCATATGTGGAACTCGGCCAAATCACGGATAGAGAACATGCCATGTCCGTCCTTGCGCATAAGATTGATTAAGAGTGAGAACATAGTACACTTGATTTGACATTGGCTCTTTGTGAGCTAGAGTTTTTAATTTATCACCTCAAACAATTGCGGAAGGTGGATTTGATTGAATTTTAGCTTTAAGTATTTAAGGATTGAATTTCAATTAGACATTTATAACTTAATAACATGTTAGATTTCACATTTGGATTATACTTAGTTTAAATTGATTTGGTCTGAAATTATAATAACATTTTGATGAAAGTATCATCCTATTAAAATTTTATTCAACACCATCATCGGGTATTGATCATTCATTGTTGTTTGGATCATGTATCTTAATTTAATAATGAGATCGATTTAGATTAATATTTTGAGGATTTTAAATTTAAGAATATTATCTATAAATATCTTAAATATTTTAATAATAATGATGACCCCTCCGGTTGATATCTTCAATCAACTCATCCATCATTGGGGAGCTGATTATGTAGTTTATTACTCCAAATCCTATCAACTCTATTAATTTAAAATAGAAGATTAGATCTAGATTTATATTTTGAGAATTTTAAATTTAAGAATATTGAATATAAATATCTTAAATATTTTTGATAATGATGACCCATTTGGTTGATATCTTCAATAAACCCAACCATCATTAGAGAGGATGTATTATTTTATTATTTTAGATCATGTCGACTCTATTAATTTGATATGAGAATCGCATCTATTATCGTATGAATTATTTTCTCATCATTTTAACCCAAGCGGATGGTTGAGGGAATGATGATGCTTGCCCGAATCCGGATCTACCGTGGTTCAGTAAATCCACAGGCAATTTGCTATGGTCCTATACTATAGTTAGAGGAGGTGATAAAACTGAAACTGGAGAAGAATTCTTATCAGCAACCATGGCTTGCATCATCTAAGATATCCTTGTAGACCTAGGGTGGTGTTTGTTTAAGGAGATAGAGTTAAGTCCACCTTAGCTAAGATAGAGCTTTTTGCCCTATCAAGTGCACCTTATGGTTTACAACTCAAGGGACAGAGTTATTGGGGAGCATACGAGCTATAGTCGTGACCGTAATATAATGGTGTCATTTGATGACAACCATCCAATCAGAGGACTCTGGTTGTAACCGAATCATATGTGAAGCCTGTTGGCCAAATCACGCAGACAGAAGACATGAGCCACGTCCTTACTGACATGAGATTGATTAAGAGTGAACATAGTAGAATACTTGATTTGACATTAGCTCCTTTGTGAGCTAGAGTTTTCCTAATTTATCACCTCCGACAAACAATTACGGAAGGTGGACTGATTGAATTTTAACTTTAAGTATTTAAGGATTGAATTTTATTTAGGCATTTATAACTTAATAACATATTAGATTTCACATTTGGATTCATACTTAGTTTAAATTAATTTGTTTGAAATTATAATCATATTTTGATGAAAGTATCCCTTCATATTGAAATTTTCATTCAACACAGTCATCATCGGGGTATTGATCATTCATTTTGTTATTTCAGATCCCATCGACTCTATTAATTTAATAATAGAGGATCAGATCTAGATTAATATTTTGAGGATTTTGAATTTAATAATATTAATTATAAACATCTAAAATATTTTGATAATAATTGATGACCCTCCGTTTGAAATCAACTCAACCATCATCGGGATCATTTAGTTTATTACCCATCCGTCAACTATATTAATTTAATAATAAAATATTAGATCTAGATTTATACTTTGAGGATTTTGAATTTAAGAATATTGAATATAAATATCTTAAATATTTTTAATAATGATGACCCATCTAATTAATATCTTCAATAAACCCAAACCATCATTTGGAGGATGTATTATTTTGCTTTCTAATGTGGGCTGCCACCAACCTCTTGACAATGTGAATTGAAGAGAGTGTGATTTGAAGTGTCAGTATAATTTTCAAAAGGCAGATGAAATAGTAGATAAGACACTACCCAGAGATTTCATCCTCATTTGGTGAGAACTTTAGATATGGTTCCAGGTTTCCTATAGGCGCAAGCCCCTATAGTTAATTACACATCTCAATAAGTGAGAGAACTTTCGATTAAGGCTATTTAGACGCTTAATGCATAGCATAAGATATGGAGTTTTAAGAATTTTAGATTTATGAAATTCATCATTTTACCCTAAACCGGATGGTTGGGGGAATGATGACTTGCCCGATCTATATCTCATGGTTCCGTCATCCCGGGTTGTCGTAGTCCCTAGTCTACTTAGTTAGAAGAGGTTGACAATCAGAAGGATCTTATCGCCAACATTTACGCCATCGCCCAAGAAATCCTTGTAGATTTGGAGTTGTGTTTGTCTAAGGAGACATGCTTAAGTCTACCTGGCCGATGACATTGTTGCCCTCTATTAAGTATACCCTATGATTCACAACTCAAAGGGCAGAGCCATTGGGGAGCATACATGCTATGGTCGTGATCGTAATATAATGGAGCCTAACTGGCCAAACCACCCGATCAGAGGACTCTGGTCATAATTGCATCATCTGTGGAGCCTATCGCCAAGCCCGCAAAGGACACGAGCCTTTTCGGCAAGAGATTGATTGAGAGTGAACATAGTAGAACACTTGATTTGACTTTGGATCCTCTGTGAGCTAGAGTTTTTTTAATTTGCCACCTCCGACAAATAGTTGCGGAAGGTAGATAGATTGAGTTTTGCTTTAAGCTTTTAATGATAGAGTTTCTTTTAAACAGTTTTGTAGATTGATATTTAATTTGAGTTAATTTGATTTGAACAATTGATTAATTTGAATATGTTTAAGAGCTTTAGATCTTGTTAACTCTATTTAGCTGCTAACAGAGGATTAAATCTACTGTCACTTGATAGAATCAGTTTTTCAGATATTTTATTGATTTGAAATTTGTATAATAGATTTTAGATTTTGTTAGCCCCAAGACTAAACCTGCAAGAACCCAAAAGATCCTCCACTTGAATCTAAATATTCATCATAGTTTGGGGCCCAAGTGTATTTGAGAATGCTCTAATAACGCCTTTTCGCTCGTTGCAGTGGTGTTGGAATCCGTGACATAAAGATGTTGTAAATTGATCTAATATCTTATTAGACTTTTCAAATTAATATTTAATTGATTTCAATTTAGCCTGTGTAGCCTTTTCAAACATTAAAATTTACACTTTAAATCTCTATGTCCAAGCACATACAGGTATTTAGAATGAAATTAATATTTAAATAGCTTAGATAATTTCAACTAATTAATGAAATCATTGATATTGAAAATCATAATTAGAATGAAATTCCTTAATTTTTGATTGAAGGAAGCCATATGAATTTTTGTAGATTTTAATTTAGTATCGCATTTTATCTGCTTGTAAAGAGTTCTGATCCATATATATGTGTATTATTGAATTCTTAGATATTATTTGACTTGCAGTCTTTTATGAGTTTTAGTTATACTTGACAACACGTTGCTCGTCTTCAGTGAAAATCTCTTTTGAAATTCATTTGATTTTTATTTTAATTTGAAAATAGAACTTAACTAATCTCTTGTGTTTCAAACCTGACTTTAAGCACAAGATCCCAATGATCCTTTTACAGGCCACATTCATGAGTAATCATGAGTCTCCTAATTGAATTTGTGTTTATAAGAAAACTACCAAATTTCTTGCATACTTTATTCTCAATTTGAAATTGGACATTTAGACTTATCACTAATCACTTGTCATTTAATATTCAATTGAGATATTTATTTAATTTGATATTAAATATAACTTATTCACATAAAAAAGACTTCAAATCCAATATAAATTTATCATCAACTCTAAATAAAGTTTCATATCTATATGCTTAAAATATTTTATAAGTGCTCTTCCTCTCCTTTTCGTTGACTTGACATTTACTTTTGTATTTATTATGTACTTTTCTTTTATTTAATTTGAGTTTAGATAATTTCTCTTCTTCTAAATTCATTGTTTTCATTTACTTTGACTTTTCCGTATAGATTTTGTAAGCTCAATTGCATTTCAGGTAAGATTTAATACCTTCATTTATCATTTATACTTTAATTTCTCTTTGAGTTTTGATTCAAGCTTGTTTATGTAAGTCATGATGTTTTAAATGATTTTCATTTAAATTTGTTTAGTGAAAATTTAACAAAATTTACCTCGGCGTCATCCCGCATAGAGTCGTCGAGTGTTTTGGACTCTTTGAATGTGTGAAGTAATGTCTTATGTGTTGTGTCTTATTTATGTCCACAATGTGCTCTTAAATCTGCAAATAATTTCAATAACCTCATACAAAAATCATCTTTGGCAACCACGAGTGGATAGGTACCAATAATATTATTGACTTCTAGACAAAATATTCATACTATAAAAGCGTTGTCCCAAAAATTTTGTATCTTCTACTTCCACATGGATCATTTTCATATGGTGGATTCCTTTGAACTGGACTGCCTCTTATGCCGAGCAATCTGTTCATTTTTTCAGTCAATACATCAATTGGTGGATAACCATTGAAAAATTTCACCCCATCTTCTCCAAAAATGTAAGCATGAATTCTTGTAGTTAAATCTCCAATCGTTAGCCTGACCCGATAGTTACCAGTTGTTAGAAGGTCCTTTGCTTGCCAAGGATATGACGTCACCACTCGAACAACAGTTCTAAACTTATGCAATATCTCGGGGTAAGTAAGAGATTCCATCAAAGTTGAATATGAAGAATAAGCCAAGTCTGTTTCAGTTACATTGGATGGCCATGGAAAAATTGATAATGGTAAGCGATCCACTTTAAATGAATTATGATCATTAAATATCCTTTGACAGCATTGTACATTGCTATCTTGATCACACAACTTTTGAATATAGCCATTAGGTGCAAGAGGGCCTTTCCATAGACCTGATTGCAGCTCAAAAACAACATTGCAGAACTTAACCCAATAACCAACACCTTTCAGCCGAGAGATATCATCAAAGTCTTTGCTAACAGTTAGTCTTAAAATTGTCCCAATCGGTGGGAATGCACATAAAGTGTCTCTTGACAAAAGAGACACTTCAGGATGCAAACGAGTTTGTCCATGTCCTTCCATTTCTAAATCTATATGCAGTGTTACAAGAGGAGAATATGTTGCATCCCACACAAACAATACTAGATCCCCATCAGAAGCTTCACTCCATGAAGGACCGTGCATACAATAGTGAGATTTTCTTCCTCTTTTAGATTGCAGAACAATGTTGCTATGGGCTCGTCTAAGACTTGTTCAGGTTGATGATTTTTTGAAGTTGCCCTCAACTGACTTGTGGTAGTTTGTCCAGGTTATCGGCAAAAAGGTTCACAGAAAGGCTAGAAGGTGATTCATATTGGTCGACTAGCTTTAGCACAAGAACATAATCAGAGCCTCTGGATTTTATAACAGTCCCGATCTTGGAGACCTTCGCCATGATATTTATTCTCATGTTTAGCGATTTCTTGGCATTCCCGCAGAGGGAGGTAAAGTAATCAGGCTCGGAGGAAGACATCTCGTGCTCCGCTTTTGCGGCAGCCCTAGTGCGGATGCTTTCATTCTCTAGGCTGGAAGAGAGAGATGAGCGAGGGCGCTGTGGTCGCCAGGAGGCAATGAAGGGGGGGGGTCGGAACAGTTAAGAGCCTCGACCGAAGAGGGAGGAGGCGGGAGCAGTTTTTTTTAATCACTTTTTTAAATAATATTATGGGTCAACATGTCCACTCTATTAATTTGATAATAGTGAATTAGATCTATTGTCATATGACAGAATTAGTTTCTCACATATTTTAATATGTTGAAATTATTGTAATATTATTCTTGAATTTTTAAGTTTTGTTAATACCACCCACCAAGAATCAAGCAGTCTCGATATCATACATTAAGTTTAAGCATTTAGCATATTGTCAGGGCCCATGCGAATATATTTTAAAATTGTTTGCTGATTTTCACATGGCTTAGAAGGTTTACACATTTCTCAAAGTAAATTTCTTGACTTTCTAAGTATCGACGTTAAATTTGGATTCACCTCGAAATACATGCAAGTATTTTGACTTATGTTGCTTGCACGAATATCAGGGTATTAAATATGAGTGTGAAGTCCTCTTTCAGAATACATATAATATTATGATGTCTGAGTCCTTTTCATACATATCAATGCGATAGGCTTGCATATAAATCTACCTCATGATGTGTGATTCAATTTAGATTTTTTGCACAGACTTTGAAGCATTGAGCTTGAATATGAAGTTATCTGTGGGTGATGTACTCTATCTCACTCTTACTCATAATCGAGTCATCAAGTCATATCATTGCTCAAAAAGAAACCATTCAGTCCCTTATTATCTATATATATTCAAATATCATCATTTTTAGTTCATCTGGTATGGGATGAAATGATTCAAGTTTCGATGAAATATCACAATCATGTTCATAAGCGAGCAATCAATTTTTATTCTTGCTTATAAACAAATTCTCAAATTGAAGAAAATTCCATTTCAAGTCCTTCCCTTAGTTACATTTTACTTGAAGATTGTCACTCCTTTAGCCAGAGATGTTTTATTTGGAAAATCAGACTATATCAATACATGACATAACTCAATTAGAAAATCTATTAAGAAGCTTGATTTATGCTCATTAGAGAGCTATCAAATCTCCTTTAATTGCTGTTTAAATCTAAGTTCTTATGATATAATTTTGTTTCAAAGTTTTAGAACTCCCATATGTAATTTTGATTTTAATTTGATACTAAGCTTAAGCTTTATTAGATTAATTTTTTGATTTAAGTGTCTTATTTTAATCCTGCTCAAACTCTATTTAAATTCTGTGTGAATTCAAAGTTTGGCAAAATTTTAGCAGTTTCCCGGCATTGTCCCCGCATAGGGGGCTGTATCGAGTGCTAGAGCCTTCCTACCATGCTTAAGAAAGCATGCATAGTCAGTGTCTTGAGATACTGCGGCTTAGAAAATCTTCTAAATCCACCACACTTAAAAAAGCATGCATATGCGTTCAATACCTGCATAAAAGGCTGGTTTTCTTGCCATGCTGAAATAATATGCACGAGTATTTATATCTAGAAAATATTTATAATTATATTAAAGTAGTAAATATAAAAATTTAATATGCTAAGCAAGCATATACACAGGTATTTAGAATAAAATTCAACAGCCTCCCAACATCATCCCCATATAGGGGACTGCTAAAGCCTTCCTACCATGCTTAAAGAAGCGTACATAGTTAGTGTCTTGTGACACTATGGCTTAAGAAATCTTTCAAACCCACCACGCTTAAAAAAGGGTGAATAGGTCTTTAATACCTGCGTAAGAGACATCCGAATTTCCTCGTCATGCTGAAGCAGCATGCATGAATACTTATGTCTAGCAAATTTCTCCATCGTGTTGAAACAATCATGAGTAGGTACTTATAATTTTAGCATTTCTCATAAATTTATATTTTTTTGACACTAATTTAAGTGTCGAAAACTGCATGATAGCAAAATAAGATATAATGTGTAGGAAATCTTAACTCAACTCCAACTTGACATAACAAGATACTACTTTCAATCATTGAAAACTTGCAAATCAACATGAAAAAGAATCTTTAATAGAAAATTCTATAATAAATAATGATGATACTATTTTAACTAATAAAAATAAAAATTATATTAGAAAAAGCAAAAAAAAAAGAGAAAAATTTAGGTGATGATTTTTATTCTCTTTTAATTGAAATATTTATTTTAAAAAAAATGATCCAACCACTTTTGTTGAAACTATGAATTCTATAGATGCACTATTTTGAAAAGAAGTTAATAATAATAAAATAGATCACATCTTATTAAATAAGACTTGGGTACTTTGTGATTTTCCTCCTAGTTGCAAAACTATTAGGTATAAATGGATATTCAAAAAGAAATTAAAATCAGATGGATCTATCGATAAATATAAAGCAAGATTAGTAGCCAAATGATATACACAAAAAAATGGTGTTGACTATTTTGATATTTATTCTTCTGTTGCTAGAATTTATGCAATTCATTTACTTTTAGCTTTATCTTCAGCATATAATCTAGTTATACACTAAATAGATGTAAAAATTGCATTTTTAAATGATGATTTAGATGAAGAAATTTGTATGGATCAACTTGAAAGTTTTATATTAAAAGGTCAAGAAAATAAAGTTTGTAAATTAGTAAAATCTTTATATGGATTAAAGCAAGCTCCTAAATAATGGCATGAAAATTTTTTTTAAAGTAGTATTGATATATGAATTTTTGATTAGCGGGTTTGATAAATGTGTTTACATTAAAGTTTTTGATTATGATTATGTTATTTTATGTCTTTAGGTTGATGATATTTTAATTTTGGTACAAATCTAAATATTATAAATAATATTAAAGTATTTTTATCGACTCAATTTGATATGAAAGATTTAGGAGAAGCTAATGTAATACTAGGTATAAAGATTTATAGAAATGCAAATAATATTTATATTACTCAATCACATAATATTCAAAAACTTTTTAAAAAATTTAATTATTAAGAAGTGAGTCTTGCAGGCACTCCATACAACTCTATCTTACATCTTACAGATAATTTAGGTGATAGTATATCACAATTAAAATATTCTCAAATAATTGATTGTCTTATGTATCTAGCAAACTTGATATTGCTTATGTTGTAGAAAAATTGAGTAGATATACTAATAATCTTAGTGAAACTCATCAGCAGAATTTTAAATATATAAGGCAATAATAAACTATTGCATTCATTATAGTGATTTTTTAATAGTATTAGAAGGATATTATGATGCTAGTTAGATTGCTGACATTAGTGAAACAAAAATTACTAGTGGTTATGACTTTATATTTTGTACTGCTGCAATATCATGAAAATCTATTAAACAAATATTGATCTCTAGATATATTATAGAAGCAAAATTTATAACACTTGATCTGCCACTTTCGAAGTCGAGTGACTTAAAAGTTTATTAATTTGTTTATATTATATTGAAAAATCTATACCCGTTATTTTGATAAATTGTGATGATCAAGCTGCTGTAGCAAAAGCAAAAAGTATAAAATGCCATGATAAAAAATGTCATATAAGAAAAACGCATAATTCTTTATATGAATTATATAAAAGAGGTGTTGTCACTTACCATTTTATTTGCTCTGAGAATGATCTTGCAGATCCATTGACGAAAGGGCTTGTAAAGACTTCTATATTGAGATCATTAGAAGGGTTGTGGTTAAAACCCAATCTTTAAATTGTAAACACCATGATAGAAGGTTCAATATGGTAAAAATAAAGCTGATCGAATGATTGATAAAAACATAATTCTAAATATTTTAAATATCATCATTATATATATTTGTGCTAAACTATAATGAAAATGAGGTTGAGCTATAGCTCTTAATGAGATCAAAGACAAAATTTTTGCTAGATATTATAATTGCAATGTATCTTGGAAATCTCACCTATATAGGCTGCTTCAACAACATCTTATTAAGATCTTAAAATATTTATGAATTGCAATGAAAGCACATGACCTTTAAAGCACACCATTGAGTAAAATTTATAGCGTTTCTCATAACATATGCATACCAAATGATACAATAATATATATATATATACTTAGTTCAAAACTTCGGTTATTATGGCATTTATTATTATTAGATTTTGGCTATACTAAGTGAAAGTTCAAACCCATAAGATACTTTTAACAAATGCTTGATAAAAATTGTCCAAAAATGAGAAATTTGATTATTGATCTCTTATTTTATTCACCTCAAGTTTTATTTATAAATAATTTTTTTATTGGAGAGGGAATTGTTTTGAAATAAAATAAATAAAGGAACAAAATATATAATTATAATGTTATAATATAACGTTATAATATTTGTAACGTTATAATATATAATGCTATTCTTAAAACATTATTAATTATATAACTTATAACATAAATTAAATAAACACAAATAAATTAATAAATTAATAAATTTATAACTTAAAAATAATAGTTAGTAATGACTATAAATCATAATTAGGTGATTTAATATTTTTCTTTCATCTTTTACTTATAAATAGATGATAATATGAGCTTAGATAACATGAGAAAAATCTGAATATTCTCTCTTCCTTTATTCATTCACATATTTTCTTTTCATTCTCTTCATCTTATTTTTGAGCAATAAGAGACACGCGATTAGTTCAAAGTTCTGCTGATCAGTCGTGCTGCATGTGCGATCAAGGCCTGTATCTCACGAGTAGAAAAGAGAGCTGCAACCTAAGATTTGATTTACTCTAAGGATTATGTCATCGACACGCCTCTCTTCTTGGCTATTTCAATCTCATTACTTTTACTTTTTATTTGCTTAATTATGTGAAATTTATTCCTTAATTAACAATTTATTTTCTTTTAGTTCTAACATGTATAACATCTATGGAAGCTAGTCTAATTACTTAAATACTATTAGCATTAGTAGGTGTTCCTTTATTAATATATCAATTTTTATTAATATAATAAATATACATCCAATGTCTCGAGTTTAAATAGAGGAGTGCATTAATTGATTTAAATCGAGAAATTAAATTGAATCAAGTATATTAGATTGATTTGGAATGGTTTACCAAGGGGAGGTTAAGTTTCCGGTTTTAAAATATGTGTTATTTGGATTACAATTTTTTGGTTCCACTTAGAAAAAAAGAAAAAAAAAAGCTATTGTCGATCGAATTTTTGATGGACTAATCTGTTATAAATAATCGATAGATCTTCGGTTGGAAAGCTTTCCGACAGAGATTTTTGTGAAAAAATGTCGCTGTGCAAATTACTTCTCTCTGGCGGAAATTCTGTCAGAAACCTGTATTAACTTAACCCCCATTTCTTCTCTCAGCTTTCTCGTGAGCGACGGTGAACTTAAGGCTAGGGCATATTAGATCTCCACCAAAACATTTTGTTTCATTTCGAATTTTCTATAGAATTAAAGTTAAAGCACTTCATTTAGCTTCAACAACTGCTTATTTGTGATCTCATCTATTCATTTTTGTGAAATGCAGATTTTAACTATTTGAAAATATTTCTAATTTATAATTTAAATCTTACCTTATTGAGAATATATATATATATATATATATATATATATATATATATATATATATATATATATATATATTACGTCGATCATAATATTATAAATTATTTATGATGATTATAATTTTTTTAACTCAGTAACATAAAATATGTCATGCTGATGTTAGGATTCTGAAATGATAATTTTACCGCAATTATCTTATAAATAATCATTCAGTTTGGCATTAGAGTACAGTTATTGTTAAACTGAACATTAATTTAGGGGCTATTTGGTAGCGTGTATTCAGAATGCAGTGCATTTCAAATCTATGCTTTTGAACATTTCAAGCGTTTGGTTTCAAGTAAAGTAAAATTTCAGTGCATTTCAAATACACGAAGAGGGTTCGTGTATTTGAATTAATCTGGCGAATTCAAATCTGAGAATAATATAAGTGATATGGGGCCGTCGTCGGCCGCGCCGCGCCCTTGCCATGTCGTCGCCGACCATGACGGCCGTCATAACACTGTCGCCGCCGCTTCCGTAGCCCTCTGCTTTGTCGTTGCCATTTGCCCATGCCCATTGCCGTAACGTGGTGTCGCCATCATTGCCGTGCGTGCTGGCCATTTTCAGCCATTCCACCTCCGCTTGCGCGCCCAGCCAGTTGCCGTACGCCGCCAGCCATGGTCGGCCTGCCATTTACGTCCGGCCATTCGCTACGTTCGTTTATCGGCGAAAAAAAACAAAGTCATGAATTTGTAAAAGCTCTCAATCAAACTATAAAGTAATACTTTTCATTAAATTTGTTTGGTTCTCGATCTGCGCATTCAGTCTCATTCACGTTTGGTTCAGTAAAGTAAATTCGAGTAATGTAATGCATTTCAAATCAGACATTATAATCATTTTTTCATTCAAAATATTATATTATTTCTAAATTAATTTCTTTCCGCTTTTCTCAAAAATATTACATTCAATCAAACAAAAAAGCAAAATCATAATTTATAAATTATATATAAATATTTTAAATTAATAATTTTAATCTATAATTTTAAAATTATTATTTTTTTAATGTAAAAAATAATTTACATAAAATCAAAATTGTAATAATCATTATAATGTTAACTTTATTTATTTATTTCTTTTTTTTCTTCTAAATGGATGGCAAAAATTATAAGAAATACAAACATAATTTTAATAATTTATATTAAAATTATAAACTTATAATTTTAAATACGGATATGACGAATTTATCTAAAATTTTTAGATAAAATAGCATCAACGATAGCAACATTCATTTAAAAATAATTTAAAATATTTTTATTATTTCTGATACAGATTGAGTGACGTTTAATTTTTTTGGTCTATTTTTTTGGATAAAATATTATTTCCTACTTTCCAAATTTTTAAATTTCAGAAATTTTAAAAAAATTTATTTTAATTAGAGCATTTGTTCCTGCACGCATAACCTATTCACGAATGCCGTTAGGTTCCTGGACGACGATCCATCTTCTGTTAGGGCTGCCCGGGCCTTCTCTTTCCACCCCTCCGCTTTCCTCCTAATATCTACTGCACTCTCACTCTCCCCCATCACGGCATCCAAACCACGCCTCACCTCTTCCGATTCCACGATCCCATCTTTCCCCGCCTCCATCGTCACCCCTATCCCCCAAACCACCTCCGCCAACATCGCATTTGTCGTCTAATCAATCCATTGTGGCAACATCACCATCGGCACTCCACTCACCACTGCTTCGAACGTGGAGTTCCATCCGCAGTGCGTCACAAAGCAGCCCACCGCCTTGTGATCCAACACCGTCACTTGCGAGCACCATTCCACCACCATCTCCTTTCCTTCCTTCAAAATCATCTCCACCTCGCCCCCTTCTGATCTGCTGTCCTTCCTCAGCACCCATAAGTACGGCCACCCGCTCTCCTTCAGCGCCAAACTCAACTCGTTGATTTGTCTCCCCGTCAGTCGTGTCAAACTGCCAAAAGCTACGTACACCACCGAGCGTTCCTTCTGTGCATCCAACCACTCCCTGTAATCATCTTCGTCCTCCTCGAACAGGTCCCTGCTTCCTACTGTTTCTGGCATAAAGCTCTTGTCCAGTATCGGCCCAATTGTCATAAGTTCCAATCCCTGTATCGTGTCTATTACCTGAGCTTCCAGTTGATGGAACGTGTTCACTAAAATCATGGGATTCTCCTCCTGTTCCAGCTCGTTAAATATATCCATATGGGCGGAGAGGTAAGCATTTGGCGTGGTGATAGTGGAGGGAGGTCCTTCTTCCGTAGAGGAGGTAGACCGGGTAGTTCTATAGGGTAAGATGAGTCTTTCTCGTCGGCATAGACGGAACTGAAGCCTGGGTGGCGGTGAAAGTAGTGGTAATAAATAGCAAATACGGAGGCTGGCTGGATCCAATAATGGATTGCAGGGATGCCGATATCGTGCGCGACGTCGGCTGCCCAAGTTAGTATATTGGTGTAGAGTAAGTAGCTCACCGGGCATCCCCTGGCGGCGAAGTTGCGCGCCAGGAATGCAAGGGTGCGGGAGCCAGTTGATTTGAGCCTTTCTATGAAGAGCTCAGGGTCGATGTCGTCTATGCGGCACCTGTCATCAAAACCGTCGGAGTACGGCGAGTAAGCGACGACTCCGGAGCCATCTAGATTGAGGGGGGCCTCCTCTGCCGCGTCGTCGGGCTCACCGGCAGCAGCGGAAGATCCGGGAAATAGGCAGCGATGGGCGGAGAGAGAAGAAGCGATAGTGACGCGAGCTTTGGCTGTTCGGGCGAGGCGGCGTGCTAGGTGACGGCCTGGATTAATCTGACCTTGGGCACCAACAATCACCATTAGGAAATGGTGGCGATGGCCATGGGTGTCTTTGGTGACCATAGCTGGCGTTGCCCATTAGCGATTTGCTCTGCATTTACTAATGGTGAATATACGGAAAAAATTTAAAAGCAATATATAATTAATTTAAGACACTTAAACAAAGAATAAGCATTTTTAATTTTTTTTTAGATGAATTAGAGAGAAGAGAAACAAAAATCTTTAGTTTCAATTGAGAAAAAAACTGTGAAGATGGATAACGAGTAGCAAAATGGTAGACTTCAAATGGAGACTAATTTAACAGATGCTGTCATAAATATGAATGTATCTGTAAATTTCCTCTTCTTGAAATATAAATTTTCTACACTATTTTGAGTATTTTTTAGGAGTACAATTTGTACACTTTGGAGTGTACTAATTTTTTTTTCATATATAAAACATTATGTATTTCCCAATAATGGATCTAAATAGTATTATATACTGTTTTGAGTGATTCCATAGAGATTTGGGCTATTTTTTATCTGTTTTTCTAAATGTATAATATATACACTTTGGAGTGTACACCCTATTTTTTTAATTTTAAAGCATTGTGTACTTCCCAATAATGGATCTAAATGATATTATAAGCTATTTTGAGTGCTTCCAAAAGAGATTTGGGCTATTTTTTTATCTGTTTTTTCAAGTATATAATCTGTACACTCTAGAGTGTACACCCAATTTTTTAATTTTAAAGCACTATGTACATTCCAATCATGGATCAATATGATATTATAAATTAATTTGAGTAGTTTCCAAGAGTATTTGGATAATTTTGACTCATTTTTTTATGTGTATAATTTATACACGGTAGAGTATACATCCTTTTTTTTTTAAAATTTTAAATCACTGTGTACCTTCCAATTATGGTTCCATATGATATTATAAAGTGTTTTGGGTGGTTTCCAAGAGGATTTGGATAATTTTGGCTTATTTTTCTAAGTGTATAATTTTTACACTATGTAGTCTACACCCTTCTTTTTTTTATTTTTTATTTTTATTTTAAAGCACTGTGTACCTTCCAATTATAGATCCATATGCTATTGTGAACTATTTTGGGTGGTTTCCAAGAGAATTTGGGTAATTTTGGTTCATTTTTTTAAGTGTTCAATCTGTACACTCTGAAGTGTACATCTTTTAAATTTTTTTTTTAAAGCACTATGTACCTTCCAATTATGGATCCATATGATATTGTGAACTATTTTGGGTAGTTTCAAGAGGATTTGGGTAATTTTGGCTCATTTTTCCAAGTGTACAATCTATACACTATAGAATGTACATCTTTTGTTATTAAATTTAAATGATTGAGGGCTTCCAATTATGGATCTCAATGATATTATATGGTGTATGGAGTGCCTTTCAACAGGATTTGAATATTTTTTTTTCCAATTTTTCAGAGTGTACAATCTATACACTTATGCATACAATGATACTCTAGTGTATACCATAATTTTTAAATTTAAATGATGGGGGGCTTCCAATTATGGATCTCAATGATATTATATGTTGTATGAAGTGCCTTTCAATAGGATTTGAGTATATTTTTTTTTTCAGTTTTTCAGAGCATACAATATGTACACTCTAGAGTGTACATTCTATTATTTAAAATTTAAATGAAAATGGGCTTCCAATTATGGATCTCAATGATAATATATGCTGTATGGAGTGCCTTCCAACATGATTTGAGTTTTTTTTTTCAATTATACAATATACAATGGAGTGTACACCATATTTTAAATTTAAATGATGGAGGATTTTTAATTATGGATCTCAATGATATTATATGCTGTATGGAGTACCTTTCAACATGATTTGAGTGTTTTTTTTAGTTTTTAGAGTGTATTGTGGAATGTACACCCTATTTTTTAAATTTAAATAAAATGAGACTTTTCAATTACAGATTTGAATGACATTATAAGCTATTTTGAGTTCTTTCCAAGAGGATTTAGGTAAATTTAGAGTAGGTTTTAAAGTGTACAATCTGTATACTCTAGAGTGTACACTCTTTTTTTTAAAAAAATTTAAATGATGGGGGCTTCGAATTATGGATCTCAATGATTTTATATGCTCTATGGAGTGCCATTCAATAGGAATTGGGTACATAGTTATGCATGTTATATAGATTTTCATAATACATGTGTGTGTGTGTGTGTGTGTGTGTGTATGTGTAGGTGAATGAGATAAAATATTTGTGCAATGCTGATGCTGCTATGTCTCATGAACCAATTGTAGGCAAACTCTTTGGCGCTATTGTTCACAATGAAAAGGAGGTATATGAGCCCTATTATGATTATGCACATTAAACTGGATTCAGTGTTCAGAAGGATTATGTTACTTATTGGCCGAACTCAAAGAATTTAAAATCAAATGATTTCTTATGTGCAAAAGCAGGTTTAAAAAAAAGGTCAAAATCTAAACTATCCAATGAAATTTCAAAAAGTAGATACTAGGACCGGTTGTCTAGCTGCGATTAGATTTTTTATTGATTTAGATGGAAATTGGAAGGTTAAGAAATTTATAGAAAGTCATAGTCATTCCTTAGCAAAGCCTGGTAACCAACATATTCTAAGATTTTACAGAGACGTCAATGAAGAAAAGGCAGTTGTGTTAAAGTCAATGACAAAGGCTGGAATTAGAGCAACTGATGTGTTCAACTATCTTACTAAGGAAGTTGGTAGAGTGGAGAATATTGTGTTTACAAAAAGAGGTGCTTTTAATTATATTCAAAAATAAAGAAGAGCAAGGATTGTGAATGGTGATACAAATGCATTAATACAATTATTCAAAGAAAGGAAAGCAGAAGATGGAATGTTTGTATGTGATGTCCAAATTGATGAGTCGGATAGTCTAGTGAATTTTTTCTAGGGTGATGGCATGTCAAGGATAGTTTATGACTATTTTGGAGATGTCATATTTTTTTATACAAGTTATTGACTCTATAAATATAATCTATTCTGTTCATCTTTTGTTGGAGTTAATCATCATTGGCAAAATATTTTATTTGGAGTAGCATTTCAATCCGAAGAAGTAATTGAATCATTCACATGGCTATTCAAAATATTTATCCGGATAATGAATGAGATACATATTATAATAATATTCACTTATTAAGATCAAGCAATGACGAGAGCTATTGAAATTATATTACCTCATACGCGTCATAAGTTGTGCTAATGACATATTTCTAAGAAAGCTCATTCAAAAGTACACTACTTTAATAGTAATAAGACTATACAAAGTCTCTTTTATATATGCATGAGTAAATGTGATTCAAAAGAAGAGTTTAAACATGCTTGATCTAACATGCTAGAAGAAAGGAATTTGCATGAACATGCTTGGCTAGTTGAGGTAAAATTAGAAGCAAGTGGTCTACCACATTCAGTAAAGATTCATTCTACATGGGTATTTTATCAACGTAACACAGTGAGTCCATGAATAATGTATATCATGGAATCTCTAAACCAACAAGCTCTATCACCCACTATCTTTTAGGATTGGAGAAGGTTATGGACACATGGCGATGAAATGAATATGATGAAGATTTCAAGTGTAACAAGTCAGCAATTATTCCAGTTGTTAGAACTAGTCATATATTGAAGCAAGCTATTATATTTTACACAAGAAAGCTTTACACATTTTTTGAAGAAGAATTTTTGCATGGAGTGGGTGGATTAGCAGTAAATATCTCAGATGATAATCCCATAGAGTATTTGATAAGAAACTTAGAGAAAATCAACATTTCCAAGACATGGACTATTCATTTGGACAAAACAAGTATGAATAAAACTTTTAATTGTAAAAATTTGAAATGATGGGATTACTCTATGCCCATTGCATTAGAGTCTTGAGTTTAGAAGATATTGTGAGGATTCTGGAGAAGTATCTTCTCATGCTTTGATCTTCTAGAGAAAAGAAGGATATATACTTTGATAGTGCTTATAGATCATTGAATTACTTACAAGTTAAGAATGATAATCCTGTTGGCATCATCTTTCATAACCACATCAGTAGATATTCATATCAAATAAGCACCAGGGCACGAGGTAATAAGGAAGCTAAGCAGTATATATTGGATTCTTTAAAGAAATTATCTAATGATGTTGATTCAATATTGTGTGAGAATTCACCTCAAATGGAGCATACGAAGAAGAAAAAGAAGTCTATCATAAGAGATTCCAATTATAATAACTAACTAAAGGGCCCAAATAAGATGCGACCGAAGGGTGTTTACAATGCAAGATTGAAAGGATTTGGAAGAGAAATAAGAAAGCCAAGAGTACTTTCTAATTGTTTTTAATATTACAATCTTCAAATATTACTGTAAATTTTGATCAATTATGCTTTTTTTGTTATATAGAGAATTGAACAGGTTTCAATGGCTAGAGAATAAAGAGAGTCACCTATTGTAACACCTTTCTCTATAATGCTAGAATGCTTTTTAGAGGTATGCAAGATATAATGCCTTATTTTTGCTTTCTGATTTTAGAAACTAATTTGATGTTATTATATATATCAAGAATTTTACTCCAACTCAATAGTAAGTTAGCCGACAGAAGTATACACCAAGCTGATGATGGACATTATTAGAGGGACACATTATGATGCATGAAAAAAAGAGTCAACCACTTTTTAATTACTACTTTTATGTTTAGTTGAAGCCCGTATTTTTTATGTTCACATAAATGTATAATTTTTTAGTTCAATTTGATTTTAATTATTTTACTCTGTTGTTTGAATTATACTTTGAAGCTCAACTATTGTACTTTGAAATATGTTGATTATTGATTTCCGAGTGAACTAGTTTTGTACAACTATAGGCAGCCATAAAACCTAGCATATTACATAAACTAAAACTTATAATCTAGGATATTGAAATTAACATATACTCTGTGAGACACTCTATAATTTAGGTTAGTCCTGAATTACTTAAATTTAAAAAATAGGCAATACACTCCAGAGTATATAAAGTATACTTCTTAAAAATAAATACAAACACTCTTACTTTCATAAAGCAGCATATAAATATCATATGGATCCAAAATTAGGGAGTAGAGAGTAGAAAACTAATCAAAAAAAAAGTATACTCTCTGATTAATACATTACACTTTAAAAAATGAGCCAAAATTACTCAAATCCCTTTGGAAAGCACTCATAACACCTTATAATACCATTTAGATCTATAATTTGAAGTCCCACAATGCTTTAAAATTTTGAAAAATAGGAGTACACTCTAGAGTGTACAGACTATACACTCTAGAGTGTATAGACTATACACTATGAATAATTAAAGAAAACTAACTCAAATCCCACTGAGAGGTACTTCATGCATCATATAATATCATTGAGATCCATAATTAGGTAGTCCCATACTATTTAGATTTAAAAAAAAGAGAGTACACTCTAGAGTGTATAGATTGTACACTCTATAGTGTACATAATGTACACTCTAAAAAACTAAAGAATACTGACTCAAATCTTATTAAAAGGACTCCATGCAGCATATAATGTCATTGGGATCTATAATTAGGGAGTAACACATTATTTAAATTTTAAAAAAAGAGAATCCACTATAGAGTGTACATATTGTACACTCTAGAGTGTACAAATTATACACTCTAGTGTGTACAGATTCTGCATTATGGAAAAATAAGATAAAATTACCTCAATCCCCTTGGAAAGAACTCAAAATAGCTTATAATACTATTTAGATCCATAATTGTAAGTCCTCCATCATTATAATTTAAAAAATAGGGTGTACACTCCAGAGTGTACATATTTATACTTTGAAAAATGATCCGTATTGAAATCCTCTTGGAAAGCAAAAATCTTAAAATATCATATGGACCCATATTTGAAAGTCTACCATCATTTAAATTTTTAAAAAAGGTGTACACTTTAGAGTATATAGATTATACACTTACATAAATGAGCATAAATTACCCCAATCCCCTTGAAAAGCACTCATAACATCTTATAATATAACTTAAAACCATAATTGGAAGTCCCCACAGTGATTTAATTTTTTTTTTAAAAGAGCACACTTACAAAAATGAGGTAAAATTACCCTAATCCCCTAGAAAGCAATCAAAACTTAAATTTAAAAAAATAAGGTGCACACTCCAGAGTGTACAAATTGTACACTCCAGAGTGTACATACTGTACACTCTAAAAAAATACTCAATTCTTATTGAAAGTCACTCCATACAACATATAAAATCATTGAGATCCATAATTAGAAGCCTCTTATCATTTAAATTTTAAAAAAAGGGTGTGCACTCCAGAGTGTACAGATTGTACACTTGGTAAATTACTTTAAAATTACCCAAATTCCCTTAGAAATAACTCAAAATAACTTATAATGCCATTCAGATCTGTAATTGGAAACTCCCACATTATTTAAATTTTAAAAATAGGGTGTACACTCCAAAGTGTACATGTTGTATACTCTTGAAAATTGAAAAAAAAAACTCAATTCTTGTTGAAAGGCACTCTATACAACATATAAAATTATTGAAATCCATAATTGGAAGCCCACATCATTTAAATTTTAAAAAAAGGGTGTTCACTCCAAAGTGTACATATTATACACTTGAAAAACTACTCCAAAATTATCCAATTCCCATTGGAAAGAACTCAAAATAGCTTATAATGCCATTCAGATCTGTAACTGAAACTCCCATATTATTTTAATTTAAAAAATAGAATGTACACTCTATAATGTACAGATTGTACACTCCAAAGTGTACAAATTTTACACTCTAGAGTGTATAGATTTTACACTCTGAAAAATTGAAAAAAAATACTCAATTCCTGTTAAAAAGCAGTCTATACAGCATTTAAAATCATTGAGATCCATAATTGGAAGCCACCCATCATTTAAATTAAAAAAAAAAGGGTGTACACTCCAGAGTGTATAGATTGCACACTTAGAAAAATGAGCCAACATTACTCAATTCCCCTTAGAAAGAACTCAAAGTAGCTTATAATTCCATTAAGATCTCTAATTAGAAACTCCCATATTATTTAAATTTTAAAAATAAGGTGTACACTCTAGAGTGTATAGATTGTACACTATGAAAAATTGAAAAAATTTACTCAAATTCTATGGAATGGCACTCAATATAGCATATAATATCATTTAGATCCAAAATTAGAAGCCCCCCATCATTTAAATTACAAAAAAAAGGTGTACACCCTAGAGTGTACATATTGTACAGTTGGAAAATATAAACAAAACAGATCGAATCCTCTTGGAAAGAACTCGTGGAAAATAGCAACTTACAAAATTTATAAACATCTATGAAGATATGTACAAGATAGATAAATAAAGAGATTATCTACATACACATTTGTGGTCAAACACTTCATATATACACCAACCCTTAGGCATTCACTATTCTATAATTTAGTTATTTCATATTTAAATAGAGAATAGCGTAAACAAACTCTGCTCTAAAGAAATTCATCTTCTTCGGCCAATCTTGGTGCTTTGATCCATCATTGGAGGTTTGATAACCACTGCCTCCATATATTTTCATACAAACATACTACAATCGATGCTATTCTCTTGGACTATTATACCTATGATCACTTCGGTTGACCATTCCTCATGGTTAGTCTTGAAAGCCTCTCGAGCAACTTTGACAAGTAGTTTGATCTACATATGCACCAAAATAAGGTCAATAAGGTAATCACAAATTATGCATTTAGAAAAAATTGAATAAGACAAGTATTCTTATAATATCAAGAACTACAGCCTTATGGACTGGGTTCGGTAGTGAATCATAAAAGAACCATGTCCATTTTTTAAAATGCCCACTAGTAGTGTCCAATGCTGATTATTGATAATTAGAATTAAGATTAAATCAACCCTTTGAAACATTACCTCCATTAATATATTGTATAAACATTTTGCTTTTCTTTTTCATAGCCAAATTTGACATAACTTTGAAAGAATACAAAGAAAAGTTAAATTAAATAGTTTATAACTAACAAATATTTTAAATGCATCTTATAAACCAATAAACCTTGCATAAACTCACTAGTGTAGACATGATATGTACATATATATGACATATAACCCAGGACAAATCTTATTCTTCTCGGCCAATAAATAGGTGAATGCATCAACATGTGCATTAGGCAAATACTGATATGTCAGTAATTCATCAATTTACCCTCTGCTAATAACGATATTTTCAGCCGAGAAAATATTATCACACCTGCATGTGAGCAGTATGGCCATATGAGCAATTTGAATTAAAAGGGCAATTTTATTGAAACTAAATTAAATATATTAAACAATGCCATACTTTTCCTTAAATCGAGCACAAGATGTGTCGATGAATGCCAACATTGTCTTGGGTATGACATCCCTTGATGCGAATTCAATGGTCTTCTACGCCTCAGTTGGCTGCAAGAAATCACATCTTTAAGGAGGTGTAACCAATATGATTTCAAGTAGAAGCTTCTAAAATGAAAAATACCATATCCTTTAGTTCCTCAACCACTATTATAGTAGTCACACGTTGTTTCTTCATTGTAGGATATTCTTCTACCTTCACTTATAAAAAAATTATTGAAATCAACCTTATTATATTAAAGTAGTATAATGGACAAGAAACTACCTCCTATGTGCTCCCTACATTTGATGTGTTAACAACAAGTTACATTCTTTCTCATACACACCCTTGTGAATGGGGACGAGACCGTCTTCCTTTTTCTGACCTATCTCGCCTTGATAGCACGAGTGATACTACCAACTGAAGGCTGAGCAATGTCATTTTTTTGATGTGGGGCCTTTGTACTCAATCAACTGCTCATCCTTTGTTAAGGTAGTTTCCAAAGGCTCCTCTGGATATGTGGCCTCAGAGGCTGCCCCAGTGCTAGCCTCCTCAGTAGCTTCTCCCATGCTTGGACTTTTTTGTCCACCAACCCTAAATGTGACCATGCAACAATATCATCTACTCTTTGAGTTATTGTAGCTTCAAAATATGAAGTGTATCCCACAAGGCCTTGATTAATGAAACTATCTTCTCCTTCTCAGCACTCTCTAGGGGGTAGTAGAGATGGTGGGCTAGATGCATATGAAGGAGGAGAATATCGAGGAGAGATGTAAGGAGATCCACTCAGGGCTTCACTCCCTGTACTTGGAATTGGACTCCTTTGTGGATCACTGTGAGAAGGATGTGGGATAGAGGGAACTGTTTGAAGGAGTTAGGTCTCCTCCTCTATTATGTCTTTAAATGATTGGAAGACCTATGTTACACAAATAAGAAAGCTTGAGAATTTTGAATAAGAATAAATCAGTTTTGATATAAATAAAATAAGTCTAATTTTCATTACCTAGTCTCTTTGCAAACCACTAATGGATTCCTTTGTAAGCTTTATTTTGGCCATCGTAACATACAGGGCTTTGCAGAAGAAATTGTAGGGCTTAGCACTATTGTGTGCTCCAAAAACCAAATCCGCATTAAAGAGCTAAATATGTTAGCTATAATGTATAACAAAATAAAAGAGTGACAAAGTCACTCATGTACCTTGATACCTTATGCATCAAAATTTTTGATGTAATCACATCAAATTGTGTGAAAAGCTCCATATGGCTTTTGGCCAATTATAATCACAAATTTGTCTATATTGTCGACATAGGAGATCAAGTCTAAATTGTAATTGTGATATATAAAAATAGATTTGACAAAATTGTATATACAAGCGCGCTGTCTTGAGTTCAAGACAATCAACCTTTTTAATTTTATTTTTAAAATCTATTGAATTGGACTTTGACAATGGGGATTTCTGCCATAAAACCTTCTCCTCTGTGTTTGGCATCCATATGATTAACACAACTTCATCTGTTGTGAAAGGAAGGTAGTGGCCACTAATATAGAAAGCCTACTTTTCAATATTCCAGTAGGACATGAGCAAAGTGATAGCAATCGGATCTTGTTGAATGGTAGACATTATAATGAATTGATGAATATGTAGCCTTCTTAAAATTTTGACAACTTCCTCAATGAAGTGTTCTAAAATGGAATCACATAATGCTCTGAAGGTAGATGGCCTGCATATGAAAGGTATCCATTTCATAGACATTTTAAGCTTCAAATGAAAAGTCAAATAATGAGAACATTACTACCAAATTATACTCTTAGAAAATTGAACCAAAATTACCCAAATCCTTCTGGAAAGAACTCAAAATAGCTTATAATACCATTTAGAAAATATATAGGAAGCCCCATAGTGCTTTAAAGTAAAAAAAATGTGTACAGTATAGAGTGTATAGATTATACACCTAAACGATAGATAGAAAATTGCTCAAATCCTTCTGGAAAGAATTCAAAATAGCTTATAATACCATTTAGATCCATAATTGAAAGTCCCACAATGCTTTAAAATTTTTAAAAAAGCTAGTGTATAGGTTGTACACCTAAAAAATAGATAGAAAATAGTCCAAATCCTCTTGAAAAGAACTCAAAACATCTTATAATATCATTTAGATCTATAATTGGAAGTCTCATAGTGCTTTAAAATTTAAAAAATGGGTGTACACTCTTGAGTGTACAAATTATACACTTGAAAAATAGATATAAAACAACCTAAATCATCTTGGAAAGAATTCAAAACAACTTATAATATCATTTAGATCCATAATTAGAAATATCACAATGCTTTAAAATTAAGAAAAAGGGTAAACACTCTAGAGTGTACAGATTGTACACTTGAAAAATAAATAGCAAATAGCCCAAATCCTATTGAAAGGCACTCCATACATCATATATAAAATTATTGGGATATATAATTAGAAGTCCCACAGTGCTTTAAAATTAAAAAAAGGGTGTACACTCCAAAATGTACAAATTGTACACTTGGTAAACATATCCAAAATTTCCTAAATCCTCCTGAAAAGAACTCAAAATAGCTTATAATAACATTTAGGTCTATAATTGGAAGTCCTACAATACTTTCAAATTAAAAAAAAGGTGTACACTCTAGAGTGTACAGATTGTACACTTAAAAAATAAATAAAAATTAACTAAAATCCTTCCAAAAATAACTCAAAATAGCTTATAATACCATTTAGATATATAATTGGAAGTTTCACAATGCTTTAAAATTAAAAAAGAAAGGGTGTACACTCTTGAGTGTACAAATTGTACACTTGAAAAATAGATAGAAAATATCTCAAATCCTCTTGGAAAGAACTCAAAATAGCTTATAATATCATTTGCATCTATAATTAGAAGTCTCACGGTACTTTAAAATTTAAAAATAGGGTGTACACTCTAAAGCGTATAGATTGACACCTCAAAAACAGATAGAAAATAACCTAAATCCTCTTGAAAAGAACTCAAAATAGCTTATAGTACCATTTAGATCTATGATTGGAAGTCACACAGTGCTTTAAAATTTTAAAAAAAGTGTGTGCACTCTAGAGTGTACAGATTGTATACCTGAAAAATAAATAGAAAATAGCTCAAATACTCCTGGAAAGAACTCAAAATAGCTTATAATACCATTTAGATCCATAATTGGAAGTCCCATAAAACATTAAAATTAAAAAAAGGATGTACACTACATAGTACACAGATTATATACTTGAAAAATAGATAGAAAATAGCTCAAATTCTCTTGGAAAGAACTCTAAACATTTTATAGTATCATTTAGATCCATAATTGGAAGTCCCACATAGCTTTAAAAATTTAAAAAAAGGGTGTACACTCTAGAGTGTACATATTGTACACTTGGAAAACATCACCAAAACTATCCAAATTCTTTTAGAAAGAACTCAAAATAGCTTATAATACCATTTAGATTCATAATTATAAGTCCCATAGTACTTTAAAATTTAAAAAGAGTGTGTACACTCTAGAGTGTATAGATTGTACACTTGAAAAATAAATAAAAAATGACCCAAATCCTCCTAGAAAGAACTCAAAATAGCTTATAATACTATTTAGATCCATAATTGGAAGTCCCATAATACTTCAAAATTTTAAAAAATGGTGTACACTCTAGAGTGCACAGATTATATACTTGAAAAATAGATAAAAATAGCCCAAATTTTCTTGAAAAGAACTCTAAACATCTTATAATATCATCTAGATCCATAATTGGAAGTCCATAGTGCTTTAAAATAAAAAAAAGGGTGTACACTTCAGAGTGTACAGATTATATACTTAGAAAATAACACCAAAATCACCCAAATCCTCCTCGAAAGAACTCAAAATAGCTTGAAATGCTATTTAGATTTATAATTGGAAGTCCCACAGTGCTTTAAAATTAGAAAAAAAGAGTGTATACTTCAGAGTGTACATATTGTACACCTAAAAAATAGATATAAAATAGCTCAAATTCTCTTTGAAAGAACTCAAAATAACTTATAATATCATTTACATCTATAATTGGAAGTCCCACGGTGCTTTAAAATTAAAAAAAGGGTGTACACTCAAAAAAGAAAACAGCTCAAATCCTCTTGGAAAGAACTCAAAATATCTTGTAATATCATTTATATCCATAATTGAAAGTCCTACAATACTTTAAAATTTAAAAAAGGGGTGTACATTCTAGAGTGTATAGATTGTACACCTGAAAAATAGATAGAAAATAGCCCAAATATCACAAATCTCAATACATTGATGTATAAACATAAAATAACCCAAAACAATCTTGAGTGTACTAAATGTATTGAGCTAAAGGCTACAAACTTAAAAAGAGTATAGAATAATACCTTATATAGTTGTATTTGACGAATGAGATGAGATGCTAATAGTCGAAACAAATGGGAAAACCTTAAAATCTCTAAAGTTCAAGAATGACTGAAATAATATCTCATGGAGTCGTTTCGATAGAGAAGATGAGATAGTACCTCAAATTTTAATGTCCAAGAATTAGCACAACCCTGGAGGAAGGTCGGATGCTCATATTGATGCACAGGAGGGAATATATAATCTCACAATGAACACAATACAAAATGAAAATACCTAAATTTATCCGTGCTCGATCGAAATGACATCCATGATTGGAATTCGTTGTTTTAACGGGTCGAGTCCAGTCATTTTAGCGACAAAAGGCCTCTACTGGTGTGTGAAAGTCAAAAATTAGTTTTTTAAGCTTTGATGTATGTCCAAATCTGATTGGTGTCCGGATGTAGAGCTATATCCAGACTCCGCACGTAATATTTTCTTGAATTTAAGGGGTTGTTTGGGATCAATTCTTGTTTTATTTTTTTTAATTTTTTTTAAAAAATAAAAAATAATAAAAAATTATGTTTGTTTTCTTATTTTATGTTTATATTTTTTTTCTATTTTTAAATAAATTTATTTTTTGTTTTCAAGAATATTAAATATATATTAAATATGTTTTTTTGCGGATACCACACTTCCCATTGTCTCGTGATTTTTGCATGGCCTCACTTGCGACTCTCATTAATCGAAGCATCTTCTTCTTCTTTGCAGGCGAATCTCATGAGGCCTCACGATTCTTCCCCCTTTCAATTATATCTCGCCATCTCTTCTTCGCTTCATTGCATGGATCTTTCACTATACAGCTCGTCGGAGTAGTGGAAATCCTAAGATAGCCGTTGTGCCCTAAGGAGGTATGATCTTTTGAGTTTTCTTTCATTTAAGCTATATGGTGTGACCAAACTCTTCATTTAAGCTGAGTTTATTGATTGCGTACTTTGAATTAGCCAATTATATAGAACTCGTGTGTATGAGATGAAGGATGATGTGATAATATTCTTAGTTTATGTTATTTTTTGTTTTATAAGCTACAAAGTTTCGGCCTTTCAACCTGTGCATTCGTAATTTTCACTTGTTAGTTCTTTTGAGCTATAATTTTGACTTTATGATCTTATAAATCAGTATTGTTTGAGTTATGTGGAAGCCTTTTGTGCTAGTAAAAGGGTTGCATTTTATATTATGAAGCATTTAGCTGGTGATCTTGATGGAATGTGATAGGGCGGTATGGTGTACTTTATTAGGTAAATGATAAGTTTGGTGTATGTTACATTCTTTATTGGTTGTTTTGTGATGCCATAGATTGATAGTAGAGGGAACCTACATTAAGTGTTGGATTAGGAGACATGCCCATTATACAATAGTTATTGTTTAGATCATGATGAATTTGCTTTTGTATTTATTTATTTATTTTTGTAATGTTTTCAAAAATAGGCACTTGAAGAAAGAAAATGTTTACCAAACATATTTTAATTTCTTATTTTTGGAAAAAAAAAGGTTGTCGCTTGGAGTAGCTTCAGTGGTAGATAAGATTAGAGAGAGTTGTCTTAGATGGTTTGATCACATTAAGAGATTATTGCTAAATAACCCCATAATCAAAATAATATTAAAATTTAGTAGTGATAATAGATTGTAGAGATCAATTTGGTGAACTTATATAAAATTTGTTGATATGATATATGTGTTTATCTTTTTTTTATTTGCTTTCATTAATTGAATTATGTCTTATCTATTTCCCAACATGTGTTACCAAAAACTTATGACTCAGATTGCCTGCCAACTTTATAAGTTATATTAAGAGTACTATTGCAATAGCGAACACCACAAAAATTTAAATTTCTTGAAATATATGCAGCCTTGTCCTTGTTGATAAAGTGAATATTTTTTATGATATTTCACATCTTGGCATCACTTTTATTTTATATGATCAATGCACGAGCATTGTCCAACAAAAGAATTTGGAGATAATGGGTTGGAGTTTCTTCTATTCATCCATTCCATTCCTTCTTGTATTTTTTCTAGGAGTTTAGTGTTGTTTCTTTCTTCATGTTGGATCCTTATATTAAAAAAAAATGCTTTAACTTGGTGAAAAATGAATTATTTGTAAGTCAGAGTTTATGTGATGGCTCAGATTCATGGGGTGTGACCTTGCCTACTATTTCTTTTATATTATATTGTATGTTAATCACAATGTATCGAGTTTGTTTTGCTACTGAGGAATATTATTCTTTGATTTTTCTTTTGGTGTTTATTAGTTTCATGGAGTAGCACTTATTGAAGATAAGATAATGAAAAATAAGTTCAAGATGATAAATATAATTAATAGGAAATGATTGGGACTGATGAGGGTCGACTATAGATATCATTGCTGAAATTTTTACATATTAGAGTTGATAGATTATATTGCACTTGGTAGAAATGATGTGATGTCGAGCAGTGCCACATAATTCTTATATATTTATATATTTAACACATTAATTTTAATATTTACATGAATAATACTTAAATCTTTAACTTAGTACTCATTTTAATTATAAATTCATGGTAAACAGTGAAATAGATGTTGAAAATTGGGGTATTTAGGATTTCTGTAGTTGTAGGAAGTTAGAACTGAAATAATTTATTGTAATACTTGAATATATGTGTGTATATGAGTATACAAATAGGCATATAAGTATGTATATAAATATAATTATATATATGTATTAGCACTAACTTTTTTTCATTTCTTTTCTATTGTAGCAAACCTGAACATTGAATTTGTTTTAAATCAACAAGATAATTTGTATACATTGTAGCATTATATAATGAGTTAGCACCATCCAACATACTATCTATGTTTTGAGTCCAATTTCTGTTTGGCGCTAATCTTGATGATTTCAATATCTATGCATACATACATACTTAAGAATAATATATTAAGTTCTTTTTTATTCTAAATTATGTATTACTTAATTATTCTTTAATTGCAAACTTGCATTTTCACTTGCATGCCACTTAAAATTGAGAGTGAACCTAAATGCAACCTTGCATTACTAAATTTAGTAGAAGTTGTTACTTGATAAAAATGTCAAGTTTTTTTTGGTTGTGGACACTTCTTAATGTAAAGTTGATATGCTAAAACTTAGTTAATTTGATAGATTATGGATATTGTTGATACAATTACGTCAAGTGGAGAAGCAATATGGTCAAATAAAAATGAACAAATTTTTATCCAACTTATGGAAATTGAAGTCATTAATGGAAATAGGCAAACAACTACTTTTAGTCAAGCAACAATAAAAAAAATAGAAATAAGAACAATTAAAAAACTAAGTTCAACACTCTTATAACTCGTTGGAGGGACTTTTCTAATTTACTAAAGGAAATTGAAATTGGTTATAATGCTAGCACAAGACAAGTGATAGCATCCGAAGATATTTGGTCCAAGTTATATAAGGTTTTAATACTATATTGAATTAATTTATTTAACTATATTCATTACTTGCATATATTAACTATATTTATTTAATAATATTTTGATCAATAAAAGTGCAGGAACATTTCATAAGAAAGGATGCATGTATGAGTCTCGCTATCATATTTATGGTGACACTATTGTAACTAGTAGTCTTCAACATCCATCAACCATAATTCCTTCAGATATTGTAGAAAAAGAAAAGACTGAGGAAGGTGAAACAAAATCTATAGATGAATTTGTGAATAAAGAGAAATATGGAGATGTTACATTTAAGAGAAAGTTATCTTCAAAATGTGCTATGAAGACAAATATTTTATATGTTATTGCTAACACATTACACATGTTGAGTGAAAGTTCTAAAAAGAAGGTTGATATTATGGAAAAGAGAATGGGATGTCATCTAGATCTTCATCTGAATTAATAGAATCATTATTGATTCAATGCATAAATTTTCTTAACTCGATTGAAGATTTAGATGATGTTAGCTACTCAAAGGCTTTGCAAAAGTTTTAAGAAGATCAAATATGGATGAAAATGTTTCTTCATATTCTAGAATACAGAAGGAGGAGTTAGATTCTTACTTTGAAAAAATTGAATATTATGAAGTTATGTAGTATTAACTAGTTAACATTTAAATTTGTCTTGATGTTTTATCATTTAAACAATAATATGATGGAATTAGTATGATATAGCACTATGGCGTGCTTAGTTTCTTTGACATTTTAGCTTCTTTGATTGGTTATAATTGTTAATTATAACTAAAGTAATTGAATATTATGATTGTTAATAATTTCTTCCAAATTGTTTATGAATGTTTTCATTAAAATTATTTTGTTTTTGCTATTTATTTCAGTTTCAAAAAAGAGTTCAAATTCCGATTTTGAAAATGATTTTGATGAGGAATTTCATTTAGCAATTGCCCTTAATTTTGTTGATGATTACAATAAGCATTATTTAACCAAAGAACCATGTAGAACTTTAAGTCTTCAAGGTTATGAGTATATCAATGAAATACTTCGAGACCATCCAGCTTGGTGTTATGAAAATTATAGAATGAACCTTATATTTTTCTGAATTTATGTACTATTATGAAGAGTAAAGGTCTAATAAAAGACTCAAAATTGTTGATTTGTTGAAGCGACTTGCAATATTTTGTTAATTTTATCACATAATGAGTGCTTATGAGTTGTGGCTGAACGATTTCAACATTCATTAGAAATAATCTCATGTCATCTTAAAAAAACTTTGAAGGCAATTTGTCATTTAGGAGTTGAAATAATTGTTCCTCCATCATTTGACGTTATTCCACTTAAGATCAGATATAATCCAAAGTATCATTCTTTTTTTTAAAGTAAGTTGTAAAATAAAAATTTTTTAATTTATTTATTCTACGCAATATAATATACTTACTCACAAATTATATAAATAGGATTGCATTGGTGTAATTGATGGAACACATGAGATTGCACATATGCCTAAAGATGATCAAATTCCATATCGAGGAAATATAAGGTGCCAACTCAAAATATAAAGTTTTGATATGAAGTTTACTTATGTACTATTTGGTTGGGTGGGGACAACAAATCACGTTAGAATTTTCTTAGAATGTATTTCAAATCCTTAGTTAAACTTTCTTATGCTACTAGAAGGTATGCTAACTTTTATTTTTTATCATTATATATTTTAAAATTATTGAATGATAATTTTATTTTGATTAACTAATATTTTTCTTGAAATAGAAAAATATTATTTAGTTGATTCTGGGTATGCCAACATGCCAGGTTTCTTGTCACTATATAGAGGATTAGGATATCATCTTCGTGATTATCGTGAGGGCACTCAACCTCAAAGACATGAAGAGCTTTTTAATTATAGACATTCTTCTTTAAGAAATATTATTGTGCGATGTTTTGAAGTTTTAAAAGTTAGATTTTCAAATTTTAAAAAAATGCCTCTTTATGATTTACGCACACAACATTATATTGTAATTGTTTGTTGTATAATGCATAATTTTATAAGATCACAATCTATATTAAATAGATTATTTGAGATGTATGAAATTTTTTTTTTATTGTTGATCTGAAGGAAGAATATTACTATCAATCGGTGGTATATGCCTTAATATTGTGAGTTATGCACATAATGAGTTTATTATTAATTATCCTATTTTATTTATCTAGATGTTGAGAGTTCTCAAACTATTATAATAATGTAATATGAGACTTTTTTATATTGATTTTATGAAATATTGTATCTTTATTTTCAAATTTAATTAATGATTAATTTATTTATTGTGTTATTGAATATATTAATTTATTAGAGATTTGTTTAAATTTTAGTGAATTATTTTGCTCAATCTTATTTTAGAGTGAATAATCAACTTTATCATTCTATTTTTTCAATTAAAAATTTTGAAAAATGATAAAATCAAACATAGTTTTTGTTTTCTATTTTTCAAAATCAAAAAAATTTATAAGAATACCAACACGTTTTTATTTTTGCTAAAACAAAAATGAAAAAAAAATGAAAACAAAAAAAAAATAAAATAATAAAAAGTGATCCCAAATGACCCCAAAGATTTTCAATTTTGCTGGATTTTTTTTATCTTAAGTCCATCATCACATACAAATAATCTCTCATGAAAAAGTAAGTAAAATTAGTTAATGAGATTACATAAAATAAAGGCTAAAAAAATTATTGCGTAAAATCTAGATGTAGTTTTGCATCCGGACTCTAATAATATAGAGTCATGTGGCACTGAGTCAATACACAGTTGTATATTTATTATAATGTGTTGTATATTGCTATATATATAGATACCGTGCATTATAATGTAGTTAATATTATATCAATATACAACACTTTATAGCCAATACACAGTAGCTTTGTATAAGCAGAGTAGCAAACGACGTTATGTTATTTCAATCTTGATGTAGAGCTACATCCAAACTCAAATCTTATTCTCACAAAACTAAAACAATTAAATAAGGAAGAAAAATAATGCAAATCAATCAATGATGGTTCTGCCATTAAAAAGATCTATGTTCACTCCTCTTGTGCGAACTAATCTCTTCTTGTTAACAAAAGATGTAAAAAACTTTTTCTTCACGAGTAATAAAAAAAATCATATATTTCTATTCATATTGTGAATCACGTTACTTCTAGTATAACTCGTCACTCATAGCACAACTTGTTAATTAATTTACTTTCACAAGAACTTTAATTAAGATCACTAATCTCTTTTTTTATTAATAAATAAGCTCTCAATAATCGAATTCTCAGAAGTAAGAATCGAAGATTTGCATAAAAGAGATAAATTAGTTATGAAATTATTATTTTTAATTCTTTCTTTCTTAAAATTTTCTTTTAAGACTTTAAAAAGGAAAAATTTTAACAGCATCAATCAGCAACATTCGTTAATAGTCAATGGTAATAATTATTAGCTATTATACAAATAAAATTAATATTAATATAATTTTAAATTAAAATTCAAATTATCGATTATTCATATTATATGATCATGATTGTATGATATGATTAGTTTATTTTCTAATCGTATAATAAGCTGAATCAAAATCTTGTATTAATACATTGAATAATAAAATAAATTGTACACTATGACGAGCATCATATAGTATAATTAAATTTGTTTTTAAAATATTTAATTTGTCAAAATTTGATTGTATTAATTTATTTTTAATTATAACATATCATAGATATAATTATAATATAAATTTATATTAATTAAATAATCTATTAACCAATAAGACAATATGAATAAATTTGAATAGGTAATTGAACTTGATATTACTTAGGGAAGTAAATGAACCGAGTGTTCGATAAGCTACTCGTGGCTCGGCTCGATTAGAGCTCTTTCATATTCTTTTGATTAACTAATCAAATAAGCATGAACAGTTTTTAAAATACTCAATTGCTAAATGAACAAACTTGAACAGCTTGTCATTCAGTTCATTTATGTTCATGAATATTATTATTTAAAAATAGTGAACAAGCTTCATTAAGAGCTTCGATTACATTCGATTAAGGCTTGTT
>JAKCPB010000304.1:0-89908 GCA_021442155.1 Cymbidium sinense | reverse complement strand
CGGCGTCAACTTGGCAGTCTGCGTCCGTGATTGGAGAGGAAAAGGGGAGGCACGCAGATTATGGCGTGGTGTAGGGGATTGAGGTGTGATGGATATGGAGGTGGTGGCACGGCGGTGGTGGTTATGGAGGACGAGGAGCAGCGAAGGTTCTGGCCGTGGTCATGGAGGGATAGGTGGAGATATGATAGCAGATCCCTTTCGAGAGGTGGTGGTGGTTACGATGGGGCTGGAAAGCGAAGTATGGCTGATCCGATCTGCTACTTATGGATCAGTGTCTTTACAGTAGAGATAGTTCTAGCTATCTAGGGTTTTGCTCTATGCATGATCATTTTTTATCCATGTCATCGCTTGTGTCTTAGAAAATTTGGTCTGTTACTTAGTTTATGAAATCGAAAAGAAGAAATGTTGATTATGAATTTGTTCTCTGTTTAAAAAAAAACCTAAACCCTTAAAACATTCTAAACCTAAACCTCCACTAAACCACTAAACCCTAAACCATAACCCTAAACCATGACTTCCACCTAAATCATAAACCCTAACTAAACAATAAACACTACCACTAAACCTTGGCCAAAACCACCAGATCTACCACACCCTAAACCTAAAACCTGAGCTTAAACTCCCAGGCCAAAATCTAGGCCCTACACTGTTCTGATCACTGGGCCACCCTAAATAGATATAAACCCTGGGCCCACAGGCCCTGACCCCCCTTACTGAGTGCTGGCCAGACCTGGGCAGCCAGGCGGCAGGCTGAGCTGAGCTGAGCCTAGGCCCTAGGCCTGAGGCTGGGCTGGGCCTGAGCTGAGCTGAGCCACTGAGCTAGGCTGGGACCATGGGCCTGAGCCTGAGCCTGAGTGTAGGCTAGGCCTGGGCCACTGAGCCTGAGGCCCAGGCTTGGGCTGTGCCTGAGTGTAAGGCTGAGCTGAGCATAGCCTGGCTGAGCCCTGGGCCCTGGGCCCTGGGCTGAGCTGAGCTGAGCTGGGCTGATCCCTGAGGCTGAGCCTGGGCCAGGCCCTGGGCCTGGGCCCTGGGCTGGGCCTGAGCTGAGGCTGGGCCTGAGCTGGGCTGAGCCAGGCTGAGCCCTAGGCCCTGGGCTGGGCCAGCCAGGCCTGAGCCAGGCCCTGGGCCACTGAGCCTGGGCTTAGATCTGGGCCAGGCCCTGAGGCCTGGGCTGGGCTGGGCCCTGGGCCTGGGCACAGGCTGAGCTGGGCGCCCAGGCCAGGCCCTGAGCTGAGTCTAGGCCAGGCTCACAGGCCACTGGGCCATGGGTTCAGGCCCTGGGCCACTGAGCTGGGCCTGAGGCTGTGCCTGAGCTGGGCCTGACAGCCAAGGCCACTGACCCCAGGAGACCAAGGCCAAGGCAAGGCCTGGGCCTGGGCTGGGCTGGGCCAGGCCTTGGGCCCAGGCCTGATCACAGATCCCAAGACCTCCGCCCTGGCCCTGGGACCCTAGGCCCTAACCCTGAGCCTGATCCTGGAAGTACAGATACGTCACTTGAAGTACGAAGGCCTGAGCCTAAGTATATTAAAGATAAAATAAAGATAAGATCTTAAATAATGAGCTGAAATTAAAGCTAGGCACAAAGAAATAAAGATAAGATAAAATAAATTATCTAAAGATAAAGATAAGAAAACTTAAATACTAAATATAGATTACAAACTAAAAGGACTAAATAAATAAAGGCTAAACCTAGCTAAATATTAATTGATCAAAAATATAAGATAAAACTAAAACTAAACCTAAAAATGAGCTGCACTAAAAGCTAAAACCAAGATACAAATAAGAATAAGCAAAGATAAAGATAAAACTAATTTAACTAAACTAGATAAATAAACCTAAGAATAAAACTGAGCTAAACTAAATATATATAAACTAAAATAAACATAAACCTAAAACTAAAAATAAAACCTAAAATAAACCAAAAATAAAATCTAAAACCTAAACTTAAAAAAATAAAATAAAAACCTAATCCTAAACCTAAAAATAAAAAAATAAAACCTAAACCAAAAAAATAAACAAAAAATAAAACTAAAAAAATAAACATAAACCAAACATAAACTTCAAAATAATAATATAAACTAAGCTAAAATAAATAAAATAAAAGAATAAACTAAAATGAAACTTAAACCTAAACTAAAATAAATGTAAAACTAAACCTAAAATGAAAACCTAAAACTTGAACCTAAAAAATAAAATAAAAACCTAAAAATAAAAAATAAAACCTAAACCTAAATAAGAAAATTAAAAAAAATACCAAGCTAAAATATAAGCATAAACCTAAACATAATTAAAAAAAATAAATTAAAATAAAAAACCAAAATTAAAATAAATAAATTTAAACCTAAATAAAAATAAAATAAAAACCTAAGTAAAAAAAAAAAGTAATATACATGAAGCGAGATAAAATAAATTAAATAAACCTAAACTTATCGATTAATTTTTTTTAAAACCAAAATAAACTCTAAACCCTAATCCCAACTAACTAACCACCTAAAACACCTATACCACCACCCACCATGACCCTACTAAGACCACTGACCTTAATATCCAGGCTCTTTAACCTGATCCCAGATCCTCCTTGGCCCTTAAACTAGGCCCTGGGCTTTTGAAGCTGACTACTAAAACCACTGGAAACCAGCTCTCATGAACCCTAACACTGGGCCAATGATGACACTACCACACTGGGCCTTAACCACAACCTAAACTAACACTACCAGGCCACATTAGGCCCTAAATCTAAACCTTGGCGTTAAGAACTGAGCCACGGCCTTAAAGAGCCACAAACCCTAAAACCAAAAAAAAAATAATATAAAACCTAAACCTAAATATAATAATAAAATAAAACAAAATTAAAACCTGGCTAAAAACCTGTCACTGATATAAAATAAAATAAAAGTAAAAATAAAGTAAATATAATAAATAAAATCTTAAACTAAACTTAAAAATAAATTAAACCTAAGAATAAAAAACTTAAATAAATTAATAATAAATGTAAAATAAAAATATAATGAACCTTAAATAAATTATAATAAAAACCTAAACCTAAAAAATAAACCTAAAAATAAATAAAAAATAAAACCTAAACCTAAAAAAAACACAAAATAAAATAAAATAAAATAAACTTGAAACCTAAACTAAAATAAATAAATAAAACCTAAACCTAAACTTAAAATAAACTAAACCAAAACCTAAACTTAGACTAAATAAAATAAAATAAACTAAAATAAACCTAAACCTAAACTAAAAAAATAAAGACTAAAATAAACATAAAATAAAACCTAAAACCTAAACCTAAAAATATAATAAAACCTAAACTTAAAAATAAAAAATAAAACCTAAACCTAAAAATTAAAAATAAAACTCAACTAAAAAATAAACTTAAACCTAAACTTAAACCTAAGATATTAACTAAAATAAAAAACCTAAACTAAAATAATTAAACCTAAAATAAATAAACTAAAATAAATAAAAACAAAAAAATAAACTTAAATTAAACTAGAAAATAAAGTAAACTAAAATAATTAAAAAATAATAATATATTAGATAAGCCTAAACCTACTAGTTTACTTTTTTTTTTTAAAACAAAACCTTAAACCCTAAATCCTAAACCCTAAACCCTAAACCCTAAATCTTCAACCATAAACCCTAAACCCCAAAAAAACACTAAATGCTAAAGCCTAAACCCTAACCCTAAACATTAAACCCTAAAAACATAAAGACTAACACTTTAAACCCTCCTAAACTCTAAACCTTAAACCTTAAACCCTAAACCCTAACCCTAAACCCTAAACACTAAACCCCAAACCCTGAACCTAAACCTAAAGTAACTTAATAAATTATAAAATAAACCTAAACCTAAACCCAAACCCTAAGAATGGGCAAAACCTTGATAGCAGTAACATGACCATCAACCAGGATCAGTCTAGATCAGGTGGTGGAGGCAAAGGTGGAGGTGGCGGTTTACACAGTGGTGGTGGGGGATCTGGATGTGCTGGTGGATATGAAGGTGGTGGTCGGAGTAGTGGTAGTTATGGTGGTGGGAGGAGCAACGGAGGTTACAGCTATTGTAGTGGTGGGGGGAGAGATCGGGGATATGATGGTGGATCCCGCTATTCGAGAGGCTAGGGTGGTTCTAATGGGAACTAGAGAAATTAAAGAACGTCCAATACGATCTACTGCTTATGGAACTATGTTTTTGCAGTAGAGACGATTCTAGTTATCTAAAGTTTTGGATTTTTTATATGTGTGCTCATTTTTGAACTATGTTGTTTCTTGTGTCTTAAAAAACTTGGTGTGTTACTTGGTTGATGAATTATAAATGAAGAAATGTTGAAACTAAATTTATTCTCTATTAGAAAAACCCTAAAAACCTAAACTAAAACATGAACCCTAAACCTAAAACCTAAACTCACACTAAACCCAAAAACTTTAAACAAATCTAAATCCTAAAATAATAAACACTAAACCTAAAAAACCTAAACCCAACCAAACCCTAAACCCTAAACCTAAACCCTAAACCCCAACCATAAACCCTAAATAAACCATAAACCCTAAAACCACTAAACCATAAAACAAACCCTACACTAAACCTAAAACCTAAAACTAACTAAATAAAAAAAAACTAAAATAAAAAAATAAAAAAAAACCTAAAAAAAAAAAATACAACAATATAAAACCTAAATTAAATCTAAAAAAAACCTAAAACTAACCTAAATATAAAATAAAATAAAAATAAAACTAAACTAAAATTAAATAAATAAAGACCAAACATAAAAAATATAAACCTAAAATAAAATAAAAAATAAAACATAAAAAAATAAAATAAACCTAATATAAAATAAAATAAAACTAAATAAAACCTAAACCTTAAAATAAACATAAAATAAAACCTAAAAAAAAATAAATAAAATAAAATGTAAACCCTAAACTAAAATCTAAACCTCAAATAAACAAAATAAAATAAACCTAAACCTAAACTAAAATAAATAAAACCTAAACCTAAAAAAATAAACTAAACTATACCCTAAAATAAATAAAATAAAATAAACCTAAACTAAAAATAAAACCCAAAATGAAACAGAATAAAGACATAAAACCTAAACTTAAACCTAAAAATAAAATAAAACCTAAACCTAAATAATATAAAAAATAAAACTAAAAAATAAAATAAAAAAACCTAAATCTAAAAACTAAAATAAAAAATTAAATAAATACCTAAAAAAAAATATAAAATAAACTAAACTCAAAATAATAAACTAAATAAAATAAAAAATAAACCTAATTGGAAAAATTATATAAAATATTGGGTTTGCTTAATTAAAAAAACCCCAACTGAGCTAAACCTAAATCTGAGCCTAAAACTAAACCCCAAACTCCAACCTAAACTAAAACACCAGCCAAAACCCTAAACTAAACCCTACCCACCTAAACCCTAAATGGAGTCAAATCCACCCTGAGCTTTAAACCTGAGCCCCAACTGAGCCCAGGCCTAAAAACCAAACCTTAAAACATACCCTAGGCCTAAACACACCTAAAGAAACCATGAGCCCTGACCCCAAACCCCTAGGCCACAACCTAAACCTAAACCCACTACCCTAAACCCTAAACTAAAACCCTGACCAAACAAAAAAACCTAAAAAAAAAAACCTAAACTAAACTAAATAAATAAAATAAGCCTAAACCTAAAAAAAATTAAAATAAAATAAAACATAAACTAAACCTAAACCTAAACCTAAAAATAAAAAAAATTAAAATAAAAATAAACTAAAATAAGATAAATAAAACATAAACTAAACTAAAAAAAAACCAAGAATTATAAAATCTAAATAAAATAAAAACTACATGTAAAATAAAAATAAAATAAAACTATAATAAAATAAAATAAAAACTAAATAAAAACCTAAACCTAAAAATAAACCTAAAATAAATAAAATAAAACAAAACCTAACTAAAATAAACCTAAAAAAATAAATAAAATAAACCTAAAATAAACTAAAATAAATAACAAAACCTAAACTTAAGATAAACTAAACCTAAACATAAACCTAAACTAAATAAAATAAAATAAACTAAAATAGACTAAACCTAAACCTAAAAAAATAAAATAAAACCTAAACCTAAACCTACAAATTAAAATAAAACCTAAACAACAAAATAAAATAAAAATAAAACTCAACTAAAGTAAACCTACCAAATCTAAAAAAATAAAACTTAAAATAAACCTAAAATAAAATCTAAAACCTAATCCTAAAATATAAAATAAACCTAAACCTAAGAAAAAAAACTCAACTAAAAATAAACCTAAACATAAAAAACCTAAAAATAAATTAAAATAAACCTAAATAAAATAAATAAACCTAAAATAAATAAACTAAATAAAAAAAAAAAAATAAACCTAAATAAAATATAAAATAAATAAAATAAAGTACCTAAACCTACTAGTTTACTTAATTAAAAAATAAACATGACAAAGTAACCTAATACTAAACCCACCTCCAACACAATCTAAACTCAACCCTAAAAAAACCTAAACCCTAATCCTTCTCACAAACCCTAAACCCTAAAAGCATAAAATTTAAAACCTAAACAAACCTTAAATCCACCTTAAACCCTAAACCCTAAACCCCAAACCCTAAACTAAACCTAAAGTAACTAAATAAATTTAAAATAAACCTTAACCCTAAAACCTAATAAACTTAAACCTAAACTTAACCCTAATAACCTTGATGGAAGGAACATCACTCAACTCGGTTTAGATCTGGCGGTGGAGGAGAAGGTAGAGGTGGTATTATAGTGGTGGTGGGGATCTAGAGGTCTTGGTGGGAGGTGGTTGCATGGTGGTTATGGAGGTAGAAAGAGGGACGGAGGTTACATTCATGGAGGTGGTGGAGGGAGAGATCGGGGATATGATGGTAGATCCTATCGAGAGGGCGGTGGTTCTGATGGGAACTAGAGAAATTGAAGAACAGTCGATCCGATCTACTGCTTATGAAACTGACTTTACAGTAGAGGCGGATCTAGTTTTCTAGTGTTTTTGATTTGCTCTATGTGTGCTCATTTTAGAGAACTTGGTCTGTTACTTGGCTGATGAAATAAAAAGAAGAAATGTTCAATGTGGATATGTTCTCTGTTAAAAAAAATCAAAACCCCACTAAAAACCTAATCCTAAAACATAAACTCTAAACCCTAATACTAAACCCTAAACTAACCTAAATGCTAAACCCTAAAATTAACCCTAAACCCACCTAACCCTAACCTCCCAACCTACTAAACCCTCTAAACCACTAAACCATCATAAAAAAATAAACTAATAAAACACTAAATACTAACTAAAACTAAAAATAAATAATAAACTAAAACTAATAAACTAATAATAAATAAAAACTAAATAAACTACTAACTATCTAACTAATAATAACTAAACTAATAAAATTAACAATACTAAATTAATAACTAATAACTAAATTAAACATAAAATAAAGAACCCCACTAATAAACTAATTAAAAATAAACTAAACTAATAAAATTAATAAAACTAAATTAAACAACTAATAACCAAATAACTAAAACTAAACTAAACCATAATAAATAATTAACTAATAATAATAACTAATAAACTAAACCCTAAACATCATAACTAATAAATAAAACTAATAATAAAACTAAACCCAAAAACTAAACTAAAACTAAAACTAATAAATAAATTAAATAACTAATAAAATAACTAATATAACTAATAACTAAACTATATAAAATAACAATAATAACTAAACCTAATAATAAATTAACTAAATAATAATAAATAATAATAAAACTCAAAACTAATAAATTAAAAATAATAATAATAACTAACACTAAACTAATAAACTAATAATAAACTAAACTAAATAAAACTAATAACTAAGATAATAATAATAATAATAATTAACTAAACTAATAATAAACTAAATAATAAATAAAACAAAATAAAATAAACAAACCTAATAATAAAATAAACAAACATAATAAATTAATAATTAAAAGTAATAAAACTAACTAAACTAATAAAGTAATAACTAATAAAATAAAAATAAACTAAACTAAAAACTAATAATAACTAAAAAACTCTAAATAATAATAAAACCTAATAACATTAAAACTAATAATAAATAATAATAATAATAATAATAATAATAATAATAATAAACTAAACAATAAAATAAATTAAAACTAACTAAACTAAACTAAACTAAAAAAAACTAATAAATAATTAATAATAAAACTAACTAATAAAACTAATAATAACTAATAATAAATAATAATAACTAAACTAATAAAATAAATAATAATAATAATAATAAAATAATAATAATAATAATAATAAAATAAAATAAAACTAATAAACACTAAACCCCAAACCTAAAATAATAACTAATAATAATAAAATAATAATAACAAACTAATAAACTAATAATAATAACTAAACAATTATAAACTAATAAACTAAAATAAAACTACAAAACTAACTAATAACTAACTAATAAAACTTAATAAACTAATAAATAATAAACTAAAAACCTAATAATAACTATTAAAAATTAAAACCATAATAAACTAAAATAAAACTAATAAATAATTAATAACCTAAATAACTAATAAACTAATACTAATAAAATAAACTAATAAACTAAACTAATAATATAACTAAACTAACTAACTATAAATAATAATAATAAGCAATAATAATAACCTAAAATATAAACCTAAACTAAATCCTAAACTAAACTAAATAAAAAATAAAAAAATAAAAAATAAAACTAATCTAAAATAAAATAAATAAAACCTAAACTAAACCAAAAAAAATAAATAAACCTAAAATAAAAAACCTAAATAAAATAAAACCTAAATGTAAAACAAGAAATACCTAAAATAAAATAAAATTTAAACCAGATAAAACCTAAAATTACAAAAATAAACCTAAAAATAAATCCTATTTCATAAACTAAAAAAAACCTAGACAAAATAAAATAAATGAAAACCTAAACTTAAATAAACTAAAGTAAAATAAATAAAACCAAAATAGACCTAAAATAAACCTATAATAGTAAACTAAATAAAATAAAACTAAACATAAAATAAAAATAAAATAAACCTAAAATAAACCTAAATAAAATAAAATAAAACCTAAAACTAAAAAACAAACCTAAAAAATAAAAAATGAATCCTAAACCTAAACTAAAAAAAATCTAAACCTAAAAAAAAAAAATTAAACCTAAACCTAAACTAAATAAAAAAAACTAAAAAAAAACTAACAAAACTAAAAATTAAACTAAATAAAACCTAAACCCCAACCTAAAACCTAAACCTAAACCTAAAAATAAAAAAATAAAATCTAACCTAAAATAAATAAAATAAAACTAAATTGAGTAAACTAAACTAAACTAAAAAAATAAAATTATAACCTAAACTTAACCTAAAAAAAAATAAAACCTAAACCTAAAAATAAAAAAGAAAATAAATCTGAAAAATAAACCTATACAAACCTAAATAATAATATAAAATAAAAACTTAAATTAAAATAAAAAAGCTAAATAAAAAAGCTAAATAAATAAAATAAATAAATAAACTAAACTAAAATAAATAAAATAAACATAAACATAAATATTAGTTTACTTATTTTAAAAAAATAAAATAAAATAAAAACCCAAACCCTAAAACCCTAAACCTAAAACCCTAAACCTAAAAACCCAAAACCTAAAACCCTAAACCCTAAAAACTAAAACCTCTAAATAAACTTAAAATAAAATAAATAAAATATAAACATGAATAAAATAAAATAAAATAAAATAAACTAAACCTAAACTAAAATAAAATAAAATATAAACTAATCTAAAATAAATAAAATAAAACTTAAAATAAAAAAAAAATAAATAAAAAAAAAAAAAAAATAAATAAAATAAAGTAATAAAAAATAAAATAAAATAAAATAAAACTAAATAAATCCTAAAATAAACCTAAAAATATAAAAAAAAAAAACTTAAGATAAACAAAATAATATAAATCTAAACCTAAACTAAACTAAAATAAATAAAACCAAATAATAAATAAACTAATAAACTTAAATAAAATAAAAACTATACATAAAATAAAATAAAATAAAATAAACTAAAATAATCATTAACAAAATAAAACTTAAAATAAATAAAAATAAAATAAAACCTAAACTAAAAAACCTAAACCAAATAAAATTAAATAAAACAAAATAAAATAAATCTAAACCTATAAAATAAACTAAACTAAAATAAAAACATAAAACCTAAACCTAAAATATAAAATAAAAACCTAAACCTAAACCTAAACATAAAAATTAAAAATAAAACAAACTAAAATAAAATTAAATAATAATTAAAAATAAAAATTAAAATAACCTAAAAAATAAACCTAAACCTAAACAAAATAAACTAAAATAAAACCTAAATGAACAAAATAAACTAAACTAAATAAAATTAAAATAAACATAAATAAAAAATAAAAATAAAATAAACTAAAATAAATAAAAAAATAAACTAAATAAACCTAAACTACGGTTTAATTTTTTTTTTTAAAAACCCTAAACCCTAAACCCTAAACCATAAAAAAACCCACAAACCCTAAAGCCAACACTAAACCCTAAACCCTAAAAACCCTAAACCCTAAAACCCTAAATCATAAACCCTAAACCACAAACCTAAAACCCTAAAACCTAAACCTAAAAAAAAAAAATAAAATATATAAAAAAACCTAAACATAAATAAAATAAAAATAAAATAAACTAAAACTAAACAAAACCTAATTAAAAAAATAAACTAATAAAAAGCTAAAATAAAATAAAATAAAATCAAACTAAACTTGAAAATAAAATAAACATAAGAATAAAACTAAATAAAATAAAAAACTAAACGTAAAATAAAACCAAATAAACCAAAAAAAATAAAATAAAACTAAATAAAACCTAAAAAAATAAACCTAAAATAAATAAAAAATAAAACCTAAATCCTCACTAAAGAAAAAACTTTAACCTAAAATAAAATAAAATAAACCTAAACTTAAACTAAAATAAACTAAAATAAATAAAACCTAAACCTAAACCTAAAATAAAATCAAACCTAAACCTAAACTAAATATAAAATTAAATTAATAAAACCTAAACCTAAACTAAATAAAACCTAAAATAAAAAAAATAAACCTAAAATGTAATCCTAAAATAAAATAAAATAAAATCAAAAACCTAAAATAAAAAAAATAAACCTAAAGAATAAATAAAATAAAACTAAACTAAAAAATAAACTAAACCTAAACCTAAAAATAAACTAAAATAAAAAAATAAACTACTAAAAAAAAATAAATAATAAATAAATAAAATAAATAAAATAAATAAAAAATAAAATATAAATAAACTAATACCCTGTTTTGCTTTTTAAAAAAACCTAAACTAAACCCAAACCCTAAATCCTCCTAAACTCTACTAACTGACCCTAAACCTAAACCCAAAACATAGTGACAAACTAAACCATACATGCCTACCCTAAACCCTGGCCTCTTAAACTCACTACCTAAATAAATTCAAAAATCTGACCACAAATCATAAACCCCAAATCTAATAAACCCTAACTAACCCCACTGACCACAAAACCCTAAACAAAGCCAAATATACTAACACTAAACCCTAAACCTACTCACACTAAACCCTAAACCCTCAACCCTAAACCACTACACCAAAACCTAGGCCCTAAGCCCTGAGCCATAAACCCAAAAAACCTAAACTAAACTAAATAAAAAAAATAAATAAATAAAACTAAACCTAAATAAAATAAAAATAAATAATAAAACCTAAACTAACTAAACCTAAACCTCAAAATAAATAAACTAAAATAAAATAAATAAAAATAAACTAAAAAAATAAAAAATAAACCTCAAAATAAAATGCAAAATAAAATAAAAGTAAACATAAAGAAAAATAAAATAAACTTGAAATAAAATAACAAAATTAAATAAAACCAAACTTAAAAAATAAACTTAAAAATAAAACCTAAAACTAAATAAAATAAAACCTAAACCCAAACTAAAATAAATCATAAACCTTAAATAAAATAAAATAAATAAATAAAATGATCCTAAACTAAAATTAAATTAAACTAAACTAAAATAAATAAAACCTAAACCTAAACTAAAATAAACTAAAACCTAAACCTAAACTAAACAAAATAAAATAACTAAAATAAACCTAAATGTAAACTAAAATAAAATAAAAAATAAACCTAAAATAAAATCAAAACCTAAACCTAAAAAAATAAAATAAAATCATAAACCTAAAAAAATAAAATAAAACTAAACCTAAAAATAAAATATAAAATAAAACTCAACTAAAAAAATAAACCTAAACTTAAACCTAAAAAATAAACTAAAATAAACCTAAACTAAAATAAAAAACTAAACTAAATAAAATAAAATAAAGTAAACTAAAATAAATAAAAATAAATAACTACATAATCCTAAACCTGTTTTACTTTAAAACCATAAACTCAAAATCCTAAAACCAAACCTAAGCCCTAAACCCTAAACCTATACACCAAACCTAAACCCTAAACTAAACCCTAAACCCATCTTAAAAACCCTAAACTCAACCTAACCTAAACCCTAAACCTTAGAAACATAAACCTTAAAACCCTAAATCCTAAACCCTAAACCCCCATGCCTAACCCTAAACCCTAAACCCTAAACCCCAAACCCTAAACTAAAATAAAAAAAAATAAATTAAAAATAAAAACCCTAAAACCTAAACCTAAAAATGGGTAGAACCTTGACGAACTTCACTCAGCAGGATCAGTCTAGCTCTGGAAGTGGAGGCGAAGGTGGAGGCGGTAGTTATCCTAATGGTGGTGGGGTATCTGGAGGTGTTGGTGGATATGGAGGTGGTGGTCGGAGCAGTGGTGGTTATGGAGGTGGGAGGAGCGACGAAGGTTGCCGCCGTGGTGGTGGTGAAGGGAGAGATCAGGGATATGATGGTGGATCCTGCTACTCGAGATCCAATGGTGGTTTTGATGAGAACTAAAGAAATTTAAGAAATGCTTATAGAAATATGTCTTTATTATAGAGACGGTTTAAGTTATCAAGGATTTTTGATTTTCTCTATGCATGCTCATTTTTTATCTATGTCATCACTTGTGATTTAGAAAACTTGGTGTGTTACTTGGTTGATGAAATCAAAAGAAGAAATGTTGAATCTAAATTTGTTCTCTATTAAAAAACTAAAACCTAAACAATAAACTAAAACCTAAACCTAAACCTAAAACCTAAACTTCGATAATTTGCTAGAGCCTTTTTTGTTGTGCTAGCTAAATCTTTGATGCTTTTGGATTGGTCTTTTGGTTTTGGTGTTGGTATTTCAACCCTTTTGAGTGGGTTTTATCTTCAGTGATTTGCACTAGTTGTAACATTTGAAGGTTTCATTTCTAAGTATTTAGTCATTTGTGGTTGCTCACCTAGTTAAGCTTTGGCTGCTTATTGTTGGGACTTTGTCTTGAGGGCTCTATCTTAGTTTTGTTGGTTGTTTCTATTAATTAGCATTGTGCAGTGCTTGCTGATGGCTAGTTCTAGTTTTCCCTAGTTTAGAGCTTGGATGGGTATTTGGTTAATGGTATTGTTGGTGTTCTAACTTTGTTATGGCCTCTCTCTAGGTTATTATGATTAGTATTATGGTTTTGTTTGGTGGTTTTAGCTAACTAGTTCTTTGTGGTTACTCTTTATTTAATGGTGATGGATCTGGAACTCTATGGACTACTGGCCCTGGATGTTTGCATGGATTAGGTATGTTGGCTATGATGGCTTTAATGTTACTCACCTCTTCTCTCTAGCTAGTAGCATTACATATGTGTTGTTGCCCATAAAGATGATCCTAACTTAGCTTGAGCCTTCTCTTTCTCAACTCTCTCATTTTCCTCTCTTTATCCTTATCCTTTTTAGCTATGATTTTTTCCCTTGTAGTGTTTTGTAGATTTTCTTTACATGTTGGAACTTTATAGAGGGAATGGTCATTGTTCAGTCAACCTAAGTATTATTTTATTATGGATCTTGCTTATCTTGCTTTCTTAAGAATCATGAAACTGACTCATCCTTTTTTCTTTTAATTTGCTTTAGTTTTACTCTGTGTCTTTTTCTCTTATGCTTTGTGGGTGTTGTATTTGCTCTTTTATTTTCTTTTCTTTTTCTAATGTACTTAGATGGGGGTTTAGCTCTCTAGGTTTCTTGTAGCTCTGAGAGCAGTAGAATTTTAGAGCTTTACCTCTTTTAAGGACATTATATCTTTTCCATTTATGGTAATAAAATTCTAACTTTTACCAAAAAAACCCTAAACCCTAAACCCTAAACCCTAAATCCTAAAACCCTAAACCTAAACCCTAAACTAAACCTAAAACCCTAAATCCTAAATCTAAACTAACCTAAAAAGCCTAAACACAAAAATACAAACCCTAAACCCTAACCCCAACCCTAAACCCTAAACCCTAAAAGCATAAACCTAAACCCTAAACCCTAAACCTTAAACCCTAAACCTAAACCCAAAGTAACTAAATAAATTAAAAAAATAAACCTAAACCATAAAACTAAATAAACTTAAACCTAAACTTAAACCCTAAGAATGGGCAAACCCATGATGGTAGGAACATCACCTTTCAACTAGGTTCATTCTAGGTATGGCAGTCGAGGTGAAGGTGGAGGTGACAGTTATAATAGTAGTGGTGGGCAATCTGGAGGTACTGGTGGATATAGAGGTAGTGGTCGGAGCAATGGTTTTTATGGAGGTGGGAGGAGCGACAAAAGTTATAGCCATAGTGGTGACGGAGGGAGAGATCAGGAAAATGATGGTGGATCACTGAGAGGGTGGTTCAGATGGGCGGAGAAACTGAAGAATAATGATCCGATCTCGCTTATGGAACTATGTCTTTATATAGACAGTTCTAGTTATAAAGGTTTTGGTTTGCTCTATGCTCATATTTTATCTATGTCATGCTTGTGTCTTAGAAAACTTGGTGTGTTACTTGATTGAAGAAATCAATAGAAATGTTGAATCTAAATTTTTTCTATTAAAAAAAAAACCCAAACCCTAAACCACATAAACCACCTAACCTAAACCTAAACCTAAACCTTAAACCCTAAACACTAAACCCTAAACCCTAAACCCTAAACCTAATACCTAAACCCTAAAACCTACAACCCTAAACCCCAAACTAAACCTAAAACTAAACCCTAAACCCTAAACACAAAACCTAAAACCTAAAATAAATAAAACAAAAATAAAATAAATAAATAAACTAAACCTAAATAAAATAATAATAAAATAAAATAAAAACATTAACTAAAACTAAACCTAAAAAACCTAAATATAAAATAAAATAAACTAAAATAAAATAAATAAAAACTAAACTAAATTAAAATAAACATAATAAAAACAAAATAAAATAAAAATAAACATAAAATAAAATAAAATAAAACCTAAACCTAAAAATAAACCTTAAAATAAACCTAAACACTAAACTAAAATAAACCTAAAGTAAAATAAAATAAATAAAATCAAATAAACTAAACCTAAACTAAAATAAACTAAACTAAATAAAATAAAACCTAAACCTAAACTAAAATAAAATCAACTAAAACTAAACCTAAACTAAAATAAATAAAAATAAACCTAAAATAAAACCTAAACTAAAACCTAAAATATAAAATAAAAATAAACCTAAACCTAAAAATAAATAAAATAAAACTCATCTAAAAAATAAACCTAAACTTAAAAAATAAACTAAAATAAAACCTAAATTAAAATAAATAAACCTAAAATAAACTAAACTAAATAAAAATAAAATAAAATAAATTAAAATAAATAAAAAATAAACTAAATAAACTACACATCTAGTTTCATTTAAAAAATCATAAAATATCCTAAACCACTTTGTTATACTAAACACTAAACCTCTAAAACCCTAAACCCTAAACCCTAACTAAAAGCATTACTCCAAATCTTACCCTAAACCAAACTAAACCCTAAACCTCCTAAACCAAACCTAAACCTTAAACCCAAACCCTAAAATTAAACCTAAAGTAACTAAATAAATTAAAAAAATCCCAAACCCTAAAACCTAATAAACCTAAACCTAAACTTTTCCCTAAGAATGGTATCTCCCTGGAGGTCATGATTATTTCTGGTTGGTACTGCTGAGCTTTGGTTGCCCTCTAGTTTTGGTGGCTCTCTCCTCTTGTTGGTCTCCTATTGTGTTGGTTTTAGGATGGTCTAGTGATTGGCAGGCTTCAGAGCTTACTTATTTTCCTTTTTCCCTAACCTCTTTTTTTCCCCGTGAAGGTTTATTGGATGGTGGTTGCTTGATGGTTGGGGTCTTTTCCAGCCTTTTGCTTTCATTTTTAGCTATATGGCATCTTGATTATTGGTTGAGCCTGGACATGGGATTTGTTCCTTCTTGGGCTGAGTTACTCTCTCTAGAGCTGTTACCTACCATCTAGTTTTTGTTCCCCTTTTATGGTGGTTTTTTGATGTTTTTTATTATTTTTTCCTGTTAGCTGGATGGCCCATTGTCTTATCATTTCTTTTTGTTATGGGATAAACTTGTATGTGGTTTTGGCTGTTCTTGGCTCTATTGCTATTTCTGCTAATTCTTGTTAATATGGTTGGCTAGGTGGCCTTGATGGTTGGCTGCTGATGTTGGTTGGTGGATCTACAAAATTTTTGGTTCTTTACCTTTGGTCTTCGTTTATTTTGGGTGGCGTTGATGGTTGCTATTTTTTGGTTGCTATCTTTTTTGGTTGGTTTCTTTACTCTGGTCTAGTTGAATGTTTTGTTGATTAGTTGCTTATTTAATCTTGATGATAGATACTAGAACTTGGCTAGCTCTTTGTTGTTGGCTATTTGGTTTAATCGAGGTAAGTTGGCTATGATGGTTGGGATGTTCCCCTATTATCCTTTTGGCTAGTAGCACCATATGTGATTGTAACCCTTCTTAAAGTTTGGATGCTCACATATCTTGTTGCCCCAGATGAATGTGATTGAACTAGCCTTAAGAATTTTATCATTTTGTTCCTTTTGTGTACTTAGCTTGTCCTTATTTCTAGATGCTTATCTCTATCTTAAGTGATTTGTTGGTTTGTGGCAGGTTTGGGGCTGTAGGTGGTTTGTGCATCTCTTAGAAGATTTGGGATATAGATGGCTTTGGTGCCCTTCTTGGGAATTTCTTTCTTAGTTTTGTCTTTTCTTTCTTTTGCTTTGGTTTTCTTGTAATAGGTATGGGATTTACCTCTTTAGGCTAATTATAGATCTCTGAGCTATAGTTTAGAGATTTATCCATTTTAAGGACCTTTTATCTCTTTCTTTCTGGCAATAAAATTCTCCCACTTTTGATTTAAAAAAACCCTAAGAATGGAAGAACCTTGATGATAGGAACATCACTCAACCGGTCAGTCAAGATCTGGAGGTGAAGCGAGAGGTGGCGTTTTCATAATGGTGGTGGGGATCTAGAGGTGCTAGTAGATATGGAGGTGGTGGTTAGAGCAGTGGTGGTTATGGAGGCGGGAGGAGCAACGGAGGTTACAACCATGGTGATAGCGGAGGGAGAGATCGGAGATATGATGGTGGATCCCGCTACTCAAAAGGCCGATGGTTTTGATGGGAACTGGAGAAACTAAAAATTGGCCAATCGAATCTATTGTTTATGGAATTATGTCTTCTGAGAGGTTCTAGTTATCTAGGGTTTTAATTTGCTCTATGCATGCATTTTTATCTATGTCATCTTGTATTTTAGAAAACTTGGTGTGTTACTTGGTTGATGAATTTGAAAAGAAGAAATGTTGATTACGAATTTGTTCTCTGTTAAAAATAAATACCAAAACCAAAACCTAAACCCTAAACCTAAACCTAAAACCTAAACCTAAACCTAAACCTAAACCCTAAACCCTAAAACCTAAACCCTAAACCCTAAACCCTAAAACCTAAAAAAAAAACCTAAACCCTAAACCCTAAACTTGAGCCCATGCATCCCCCTCTGCTCACAAGAAACCCTCATTTCTTTGGCTTTTTCCATGGTTCCTTGATGATCTTCACTGGTAAGGCTCTCATTCCTTGGCCTTTGGCTGATTCCCCTCTTTTCCACTAGTTTGAATGGCTGTCTTGGAGTCGGATCTGGTGTCTAGAAAGGCTAAATTGATGCTTGCTCCTCCTAGGGTGACAATTTCTTGGGTAAATCTAAGGTTGCTTCTTCTAAATCCTTCAAAGATGCCTTATCTGGTAAAGATGCTTCAACCTCCCCTGAATTTTTGATTAATCTTGTTCATACGATGTTTAAAGGAGCTCCGACAATAATGTGTTCTGATTTGGATATTGAGAAACTTGCTGAGCCTTATGCTTTTACTCTGATTGCCAAATTTTCTTTTCAACGGCCTAATATGGATGATATTCAATTTTTCTTTCATGATTTAAAGCTTTCCAGTGTGTTTTATGTTTGTTTGTTGGATGGTCATCACATCCTCATAAATTATCTAATGATCTTGACTAGGGCCAGATTTTCCCTCACCAATCTTATTATGTTAAAAATTGTCAAATGCTTATCCTTAAATGGACTCCTTTTTTGACATTCAAGAAGAATCTCCTATAGTGCTGGTTTGGATTGCTTTGCCTAATCTTAGGATTCATTTTGTTAATTATCAATTTCTTCATGCGGTTGGGTCTATTTTTGGTAGAACTTTACAAATCGAGGAAGGAACTATGGCTAAATCTTACCCTTCAATTGCTAGTATTCTTATTGAAATTGATGCTATAAAGAAGTTTCTTAAGGAGATTTGGGTAGCGTCTAAAAAGTATGGGTACTTTCAATTGGTTGAATATGAAAACCTTTCTGCTTTATGCTGTCACTGCAAAACCCATGGCCATGTCTTTTCCATATTGTTTCATTGCTCATCCTCAACTTAGAAAAAAATTTATTAAAAATCCTAAGCTGATTGATCAACCTGGAGATCTTTTAACTAATAAAATAAAAGTTATGTTTCTTCTAAAAAAGATAAAGATGTTGCTGATTGAATTTTTTTAACTTATGAGAATGCTTTTGAAAATGTTTCTAAAAATGATGATGATGCTTTGAATGGTAATCAGATTTTAGATTCTATTGATCCTATGCTTTCTGGAAATATTCAAGATGATGTTATTCCAATTTTGGTTTCCTCTACTAAATATTATTGTGATATAGCTCCTGAAAATTTTAAAGTTAATGTCTTTCTTTCAGATTTTCAAGAACCTTGAAAAGAAAAGGATGATTTTAATTCTTTTAATATGGAAGTTGTTAATGGTTTGGATAATTTGGATGTTGTGTAACCCGCTTCTTATTTGCTTAACAAATCTATTTCTAGTCCTTCTTTAACTGTTATTTTTTATGATGTTTTTCCTATGGTTTCTTCTCAATTAATGGATACAAATGTTTTAGTGCCTTTTCAATTGTATTCTCCTACCAAATCTATAGTTATTAAGAGTTCTAATGGTCCTTCTGATGATGAATCTTTGGGAAATGAAACTGGTTTCAAACTATTTTTGTGAAAAAGAAAAAATAGTTCAAAAATTTTCCTCCTAAAGTTTCTAGATCGACTCGATCTTCTTCATCTTCTTTGCCTAATAAGAATTAATGTTTAATTTTTTTTAAAAAAATGTTCGGGCATTGGTACTCTTGCTATTAGGAATAGGATTAAGAGCCTTTGTAGGTTTTATAATGGCTGTTTCTTGGTTATTCTTGAACCTCTTATTTTTTTCATCTAAAATTATGCATGCAGCTAGAATGATTGGTTTCTCCAATTATTTTTTTAACAATAGCAATAAGATTTGGTTATTTTGGAATAATTCCCTTCCTAATAATGTCATTAATGATTTTCATCAAGTTGCAAATGTGGATATTTCTTTTGGTGATTATCATGCTTTTGGCTCTTTTATTTATGTTGTCTGTAATGTGATTGAGAGGAGGATTTTTTGGGATCAATTATATACTTTTGCTTCTACTGTTATTGATTCTTGGATTGTTGGTGGGGATTTCAATACGGTCCTTTCTGTGAATGAAAGAAAAGGGGGTTCTTCACTGAATTTACATTCTATGGAAGATTTTTTGAATATGTTCTTGGAGTGTAATTTGCATGATGTTGGTTTTATTGGCTCTCATTTCACTTGGAATAATCATAGACTTTGGCAACATTTGGATCATGCCTTATTTAATAATTTTTGGTTAAATCATTGGCCTTTGACTTTGGTTGAACACCTTAGTAGAACTCTCTTGGATCATGCTCCTCTTTTGATTTCCATTAAGGATGTTGTTCATAACAATAATGTTATTAAAAATTTTCATTTTCAAAATATGTGGTTGCAAGATAGTGGCTTTCTTGATGCTATTGCTTCTAATTGGTATGCTCTCCTCTTCACGATGATTACGCTTTTGGTATGAAGAGATTTTAGCTTAAATTAAAAGGCTTAAGCATCATATTAATTGGTGGAATAGGAATTATTTCAAAAATATTTTTGATAATATCAAGAACATGGAACAATAGGTGAAAGATTTGGAAGAACTTGTTATTAATGATTCCTCTTTTTGTTCTAACCTTGCAAGCTAAAAAATAATCTCACTAAGTTTTAGGATATAGAAACCTGGACAAAAGCCTTCTAAACATCTTTCGAGGGGAAAGAATCACTAAATATTTTCATGCTTTGGTTATGAAAAGGAGAGTTCTTGGGAAAATTCATAAAATCAAGAATTGATGGTTCTTGGATCACCAAAAAAGAGGATATTTTTCTTTTTTTAACTATTTTAAAGATCTTTTAAATAAAATTGTCACCTTGACCATCTAACCCCTCTATCATTTCTTCTATTATGTCTCTTGAGGATAACGATTGCTTGGTTTCTCCTCCTTCGGATGAGGAAATTTTTAATATTCTTAATGGTATGAATATTAATTTTGTTGCAGGGTCGGATGGCTATTCTACTTTATTCTTCCAAAAACCTTGGTTTATTATTAAATTTGATCTTGTTAATGCCATGAGGGATTTCTTTCTTTGGAACTCTAATCCTAAATACTTCACTTCTACAAATATTATTCTTATTTCCAAGAAAGATAATCCTGACTTCTAGAATGATTTTGACTATTAGTCTTTGTACTTTCTTTAATAAATTGATTTCTAAAATTCTGACTAGTTGGCTTGGTAAATTTCTTCCTAAGATTATTTCTCCTAATCAAACTAGCTTTGTGAATGGTAGGACTATCTCTGACAATGTCTTGCTGTGAATTAATTCATGATTTAAATGTAAAAACTATAGGTGGCAATTTACTTTTCAAGCTTGATATTACCAAAGCTTATGACAACATTTCTTCGAATTTTGTTAACATCATTCTCTCTTTATTCAATTTCTCTACTAAATTTATCGCTTTGGTTAACAATATCATTTGTAATGTTTGGTTCTCTTTAGTTATAAATGGTGAAAACTTTAGCTTCTTTAAGTCTTCCCAAGGTAGACAAGGTGATCCTCTTTCTCCATCACTTTTTTATTATTGCTATTGAATATTTGTCTTGGCTTAATTTTTGTTTGGGAAGAATTCATGTATTTCAAGAATCTTGGTGGTTTGGCTATATCCCACTTAAGTTTTGATGATGACTTCATTATATTTTGTAATGGCTCATTACAATATGTTAAAAAACTGAAGGTGTTTTGGAATAAGTTTGAAAAGGAAAGTGGCCTCTTGATTAGTACTAAAGTTATTTTATCTCCTATTTTTTTTTGCTCATAGAATCAATAGAATAAAGGATATTAGATTTTCTCATCAATGTCTTCAAGTATTTAGGTTCTCCTTTATCGTGGTCCTAAGAGGTCTCACCTTTTGATGAGGTTATCCAGAACATTCAGAATAAGATTTCTACCCTTGAATTTCATTTTTTATCTTTTGGTGGTAGATTAATTGTTATTAAAAGTATTATTTACTCTCTTCCTTTTTATTTTCTACTTAATATTGTTTCTACTTCTCTTATTATTATGCGGATTGAAAGGATTTTTAATAATTTTTTTGGGGCTCAAGTCTTTCAGCCAAAAGATTTCATTGGCCCTCTTGGAATAACATGTGTGGTACTTTATTTGAAGGTGGTCTTGGCTGTTGGTCCTTGTTGGATTCCACAAATGGTTTTTCTTTTAAACTTTGGTGGAATTTTATGAATAATGTTAGTCTTTGGGCTAATTTTATGAATTTCAAATACTATAAAGGTAAACATCCTTTAACTTGTAGCTATAAGCATGGTGACTCTATTCATTGGAAATGCCTTTGTTCTATTAAATGGAAAGCTAATTCTCTCATTTTTTTGGGGTATTAAAAGTGGCTCCTCTTTCTTTTGGCAAGATAATTGGATGGGGGAATCCTCTATTGATTCTATGCTTAATACTCTCTACTTCTTTTCTTTGAAAGTTAAGCATTTTATTTTAAATGGTGATTGGAATCATTCTCTTTGTCGACTTGATTCTTGATTTCATTTGTAATAATATCACCAAGATTTTTATTGATGGTATTATTTTTAATCAAGTTTTACCAGCATTTCTAGTAATGGTGATTTTTCCTTTAAAGATACTTGGCACCATATTAGAGATAATAAACCATCTTTGCCTATCATTTTTAAGATTTGGAATAACATTATTCCTACCTCTTATTCTATTCTTGTTTGGAGGATTTTAAGGGGTTTTACTGTTGTTGATTCTTTACTTTTGGAGAATGGTTTTTATCTTCTTATAAATGCTTGTTTTATTTTCATATTGAGAAAGTTAGCCATGTTTTTATTAATGGTGCTATTTCCTCTAAAGTTTGAAATTCGTCTGAGGACTTTTTCAACATTAGTTCTTTTAATGGTAATTTTACCTTAATACTTAACTCTTACTTTCTTAATATCTTGTCAAAGGCATATCAAATTGTTGTATTACTTTGATTTGGTTCATTTGGCTTGATAAATGATGCTAAACATCATAATGTGCCTATGAATCATAAGAGGATTATTGATAGGACTAAAGAAAAAAAGTTTCTTTACATAAGGTTGCTTAATGGTACTAATTTTAGAGGTTGCATGTTTGTTGCTTCTAAATTGGGTATTAAGTTTCCTTATTGTGATATGCCTCCTTCTTATAAAATCATTTACTGGATTAAGCCTCTTAAAATTAACACGATTCTGTGCACTTAACAAATGCATGGTGGTATTTTTATAATAATCTTGGGAGTATTATCTTGGCTTTTGCACTTGACAAATCTGTGGTGGTATTTATCATAACAATCTTGGGAGTATTATCTTGGATTTCTCCACTCCTCTCTACTACTTCTATTATTATGGTGAACTAATGGATTTATCAAGCTCTTAAGCTTTGTTTGGAGAAGAATTTTCTTTCCATTTGGTTGGAATCTAATGTTGAGATGGTTGTTACTATGATCAACTCAAATCACAAGGGTAATGCTCAATTTTTCTACTTTAGAATATTAAAGCTATTATTTTTAAATTATCTTTTAAGATGACTCATATTTTGAGAGAAGGTAATGCTAGTGCTGATTTTTTTTTTGCTCGAGTAATCTTTTTTATTTTACTTTATTTTCCAATGATAATATTCCAAAGCAATAAAGAGGCTTTCTAACTTAGATAAAGCGGTTTTCTTATGTCGATTTACTTAATTTCATTTTCTCCTTCTATGATGGTGGTTGCTATCCCTTGTTCTTGGCTGACTTTGTTGGTTGGTCTAGTGCATTTCTATGAGGTTTGTTGACAATGATGGCTAGGATGTTCCTTTTTCCTTTTTGGTTGGTAGCCTTTTTTTGTGATTGTAACCCTTCTTCTGGAGGTTTGGATGCTCACAAAATTTTTTTGCCCCCCTTTTCTATCTTGAGCACCCTTTCTTTCACTCTTCATCCCTTCCTTTTTTTCTTCCTTGATCTTTCTCTTACTTTCCTTTCTATAGGTCTTTCTTCTTTTCTTTGTAGGTGTCGGCTTGAGCTTGTGGTCGCTCTCCCTCTCTTGTTCTCTTTGTGGTCATTGGTATTTTCTTTTTTTTTCTTTTGTTTGTTTCTCCTTTTCTTAGGTTTTATTTTCTTTCTTGCTCTCATTGTAATAGTTTGGGGAATTTTCTCTCTAGTTGATTGTAGCTCTTGAGCATTAGTTTTGAGGATTTTCCTCTTAAGGACTTTTGAACTCCTTTGTGGCATTGAAATTTCTCCCCACGTGGGTTTTATCAAAATAAAAAAAAACAAAATCCTAAACCCTAAACCCTAAACCTTAAACTAACCTAAATAATAAACCCTAAAAAGCTAAAAAAAAACCTAAACTAAATAAAATCTAAAAGAAAATAAATAAACTAAAATAAAATAAAATATAATAAAATAAAAAACATAAACTAAAACCTAAACCTAAACCTAAAAAGAAAAAAATAAAAAAATAAAACTAAACTAAAATAAAATAAATAAAAACCTAAACTAAACTAAAAATAAAAAACTAAATAAAATAAAACTAAACCTAAAATAAAAATATAATAAACCTAAAATAAAATAAATAAAAAACTAAATAAAACCTAAACCCAAAAAATAAACCTAAAAATAAAATAAATAAATAAACTAATAAACTAAACCTAAAACTAAAAATAAATAAATAAAATAAAAAAAACCTAAACTTAAAAATAAAATAAAACCTAAAAAAAAATATAAAAATAAACCTAAACTAAAATAAATAAAACTACAAAAAAAATAAACTAAATAAACCTAAATAAAATAAAATAAACTAAACTAAATAAAAAATAAATAAAATAAAATAAACTAAATAAATAAAAAAAAAAAATAAAACCTGCCATTTTGCTTAATTTTTAAAATAAATAAAATAAATAACTACCTCACTACTAAACCTACCTACCCTACACTGACCACAACCTAAACCTAAACCTAACCCTAAACCTTAAACCACAAACCACCAACTCTAAACCTAACCCTCTAAACCCTAAACCCTAAAACCACAACCCTCCCTGACCCTAAACTCTAAATTTAAAATAAAACCAAACTTTAAAACCCTAAACCTAAACTAAACTAAACAAACCAACCACACTTAAACCTAAACTCTAAACTCCCTAATAAACCACAAAACACTAAACCATAAATCCAAAACTAAACCCTAAACCCTAAAACCCTAAACCGTAAACCCTAAACCCTAAACCCTAAAACCTAAACCTAAATAAGAAAATAAAATAAAATAAAATTAAAACCTAAACTAAATCCTAAACTTAAACCTAAACCTAAAAAATAAATAAAATAAAAATAAAACTAAATAATATAAAATTAATAAAACTAAATAAATAAATAAATAACCTAAATAAAATAAAAAAAAACCTAAAAAAAATAAAATAAACCTAAGATAAAATAAAATAAAGTTAAACAAAACCCCAAAAAATAAAACTAATAATAAACCTAAAAAAAATAAAAAAAAACAACTAAACCCTAAAATAAACTAAAATAAACTAACTAAATAAAAAAACCAAAACATAAAATAACAACCTAAAACCTAAAAAAAAAAAATAAAATAAAACCTAAACCTAATAATAAAAAAATAAACCTACCTAAAAAAATAAAATAAAAATAATACTAAACTAAAAGATAAACTAAACTTAAACTAAACCTAAAAATAAACTAAAATAAACAAAACCTAAACTAAAATAAATAAACTAATATAAATAAAATACACTAAATAAAAAGAAAAATAAATTAAAATAAAAAATAAAGTAAACCAAAATAAATAAAAAATAAACTAAATAAACCTAAACTCTAATTTACTTATTTTTTATTAAAAACCCTAAAACATAAACTAAAAAATAAAACCCAAAAATAAACCTAAAATCAAAACCTAAAACTTAAACCTAAAATAATAAAATAAAAACCTAAACCTAAACCTAAAAATAAAAAATAAAATAAAAAAATACTATACTAAATAAATAAAATAAAACCTAAACTAAACTAAAATAAAAATAAATCTAAATAAAAATTAAAAAAATAAATTAAAATAAATAAAAAATAAACTAAATAAACCTAAACCTACCAGTTTACTTAAGTAAAAAAGATAAAATAAATAAAATAAAATATAAAAAAACCCTAAACCTAAACTACAAACCTAAACTAAACTAAACTCTAAATCCTAAACCTAAACCCTAAACCCTAAACCTACCCTACCCTAAACCCTAAACTTCTAAACCCTAAACACCTAAACCCTAACCACTACTCTAAAACCCCAAAACCTCCTAAACCCTACCCTAAACTAAAATGTAAACCCACCCTAAACCCTAAACTCCCTAAATATAAAAATAAAACCCTAAATATAAATAAACCAAAAACTAATAAAATAAATAAAATAATAAACTAAACCTAAAACTATAAACCAAACCTAATAATAAAAAAAATAGAAAACTAAATAAAATAAAATAAATAAACAAAATAAAATAAAATACTAAAATAAAACCTAAATAGAAAACTAAACTTAAAAATAACTAGATAAAATAAAATAAATACTAAATGAAAACCTAAACCTAAAAATAAATAAAAAACTAAAAATAAATAAAAAATAACAACCTAAATAAAAATAAAATAATATAAAAATAAAATAAACCTAAACCCAAACTAAAATAAAAAACTAAAATAAACAAACCAAAACAAACCTAAATAAATAACCTAAACCTAAATTAAATAAAATAAAATAAACTAAATAAACTAAACTAAAAATAAAACTTAAAATAAACCTAAAATAAAACTAAAAAAAAAAAAATAAATAAAACCTAAAAATAAAAAAAATGAAAAAGAAATAAAATAAAATATAAACTTAATATAAATAAACTAAACTAAATAAAAATAAAAATAAATCTAAATAAAAAAAAAAAATAAAATAAACTAAAATAAATGAAAAATAAACCAAATAAATATAAATCTACGTTTACTTAATTTTTAAAAAAATCCTAAACCCTAAACTAAAAATAAAACCTAAAATAAACTAAAATAAAAAAACCTAAAACCTAAAAAAATAAAATAAAAACCTAATCCTAAATCTAAAATAACACATAACACGTAAAACTAGAAAATAAAATACAAATAAAACTTAAACCAAAACCTAAAAAAAATATACTAAAATAAAAAACCTAAACTAAAATAAATAAACTAAATAAAATAAAATAAAAATAAACCTAAATAAAATAAAAATAAAATAAACTAAAAATAAATAAAATAAACTAAAAACCTAAAACTATTTAATTTAAAAGAATAAAAATAAAAAAACCTAAATTAATGATAAACCCTAACTAATCCTAAACCCTAAACCACAACCTAAACCCTAAACCAGACCCTAAAAAAACCAAAATCATAAAATAAAACCATAAATCCCTAAACCCCAATGCTAAACCCTAAACCCTAAACTATGTTAAAAAAAAAGACCTAAAAACTAAACTAAAACCTAAACTAAACCTAAAAACTAAACCCTAAACTAAACTCCTACCCTAAACCCTAAACCCTAAACCCTAAATCCTAAAACCACAACCATAACCTAAACCTAAAATAAAAATAAAAACTAAAAAATTAAACCTAAACCTACTAAAAAATAAAAAATAAAACTAAAATAAAATAAAAAAAATTAAAACCTAAACTTAATAAAATAAAATAAATAAAATGAAAACCTAAATAAAATAAAACTAAACCTAAAATAAAATAAAATAAACCTTGGTAAAATTAAATAAAAAGTAAATGATAACCTAAACCTAGATAAACCTAAAAATAAAACTAAAAAAAATAAAATAAACTAAAAAACTAAAACCTAAACCTAAACAAAAATAAATAAACAAAATAAAATAAATGTAAACCTAAACTAAAATAAACTAAACTAAATAAATAAAACCTAAATAAATAAAATAAATAAAATAAATAAACCTAAATAAACTAAGAAATAAACTACAAATAAAAAAAAATAATAACCTAAAACCTAAACCTAAAAAAAAATAAAACCTAAAAAACTTAAATAAAACCTAAAATAAAATAAAATTAAAACTAAACAAAAATAAACATAAAAAAACCTAAAATAAATAAAATAAAACCTAAACTAAAAAATAAACCTAATATAAAATAAACTAAATAAATAAATAAAACATAAATAAATAAAATAAAATAAACTAAAATAATTAAAATCTAAAATAAATTAAATAAACTAAACTTTTTGCTTGGTTTTAAAAAACCTAAACCCTAAAATATAAACCTTAAGCCCTAAAAGCCTTAAACTCAAAATCCTAAACCCTAATCCCTAAACTCTTAACCCTAAACCTAAAACCCTAAACCCTACCTAAACCTCTAAAAATTGTAAACTAAACCTAAACTCTAACCCTCCCCTAAACCTGAGCCTACCAAACCTAAACCTAAACCCTAAACTCTAAAACCCTAAACCTAAACCACCCCAAACCCTAAACCTAACAAAACCCACAAACCTAAACTAAACTCACAAAACCTAAAACCTATGCCATAACCTAAACACTAAACCCACTCTTAAACCCTAAACCCAAACCCTAAACCTAAACTAGCATAAATCTAAAACCCTAAACCTAAATCATAAATACTAAAAAAACCCTAAACCCAAAAAAAAAAAGTAAAATAAATAAATAAAAAGAACCTAAACCTAAAACCTAATAATCCTAAACCTAAATCTAAACCCTAAGAATGGGCAAAACTTTGATGGCAGGAACATCACCATCAACCAGGCACAGTCTAGATGTGGCGATGGAGGGAAAGGCGTAGGTAATGGTTATCGTAGTTGTAGTGAGGAATTTGGATGTTTTAGTGGATATGAAGGTGTTGGTCAGAGCAGTGGTGGTTATAAATGTAGGAGGAGCGAAGAAGGTTACAGCCATGGTGGTGGTGGAAGAAGAGATCAAAGATATGATGGTGGATCTTGCTTGAGAGGGTGGTTCGATGGGAACTAGAAAGCGAAGAATGACCCGATCAATCTGCTTATCATTGTGTCTTTAGTAGAGACGTTCTAGTTATCTAGGGTTTTGATTTGTTCTATGCATGCTCATTTTTATCTATGCTATTCTTGTGTCTTAGAAAACTTGATGTGTTACTTGGTTGACAAAATCAAAAGAAGAAATGTTGAATCAATTTTCTCTTTTAAAAATAAAAAAACCAAAACCCTAAATCCTAAACTAAAACGAACCCACCTAAACCTAAAACCCTAAACCCTAAAATAAAACCCAAAACCCAAAACCTAAACTAAAACCCTAAACTCTAAACCCTAAACCCTAATCCCCAAGCTAAGCTAAATAAATAAAATAAAATAAAATAAAAGCCTAAACTAAAACTTAAACCTAAACTTGAAAAGATAATAAAAAATAAAAATAAAACTAAACTAAAATAAATAAATACTAAACTAAACTAAAAAAATAAAAAACCTAAATAAAATAAAAACTACACCTAAAATAAAAATAAAATAAAATAAAAATTAAATAAAAACCTAAACCTAAAAATTAATAAAAAATAAAACCTAAACCTTAAACTAAAAAATGACATAAACCAAAAATAAAAAATTAACCTAAACCTAAACTAAAATAAACTAAACTAAAATAAATAAATCCTAAACCTAAAATAAACTAAACCTAAACCTAAATCTAAACTAAATAAAATAAAATAAACTAAAAATAAACCTAAACCTAAATTAAAAAATAAAACTTTAAAATAAACCTAAAATAAAAACCTAAAACTTGAACTTAAAAAAGTAAAATAAAAACATGTACCTAAACCTATAAAATAAAATAAAAATAAATCTAAACTAAAAAATAAACCTAAACCTAAAAAATAAACTAAATAAAAACCTAAAATAAAATAAATAAACTAAACTAAATAAAATAAAATTGAATTTAAAAATTAAAAATAAAATAAACAAAATAAAATAAAAAAAAAATAAAGTTAATAATACATGTCGGTTTTACTTAATTTAAAAATAAATAAAATAAATAAATAAATAAACCTAAACCCTAACCCCAAATCCTAAATCCTAAACCTTAAACTAAACTAAACCAACCAAACCCTAAACCAACCACCCTAAACTCTGACCTAAACCCAACCCTAACCACAAACCCTAAAACCTAAAACCCCAAACCACAAACCACAACCCTAAACTAACCAAACTAATAAACACTAAACCATCACTAAAACCCTAAAGCCTAAACTAAACCACAATCCTAAACCCTAAGCAATCCAAACCCTAAATCCTAAATCCTAAAACCCTAAACCTAAACCCTAAACCCTAAACCTTAAATCCTAAACCCTAAACTTAATCCTAAAGAAACTAAATAAATAAAAAAATAAACTTAAACCCTAAAACCTAATAAACCTAAACCCTAATAATAGGAAGAACTTTGACGATTGGAACATCTGCGTCAACTAGGCTCAGTCTAGATTTAGCAATGTAGGTGATGGTGGAGGCGGCTATTATCATAGTCGTGGTGGGGAATCTAGAGGTGCTGGTGGATATGGATGTGGTGGTCAGAGTAGTGGTGGTTATGGAGGTGGGAGGAGCGACATATGTTACAACAGTGGTGGTCACGGAGGGACAGATCATGAATATGATGGTGAATCCCGCTGCTCAAGAGGTGGTGGTGGTTCTGATGGGAACTAGAGAAACTAAACAACAGTCGATCCAATCTATTGCTTATGGAACTGTCTTTACAGTAGAGATAGTTCTAGTTATCTAGGGTTTTTGATTTACTCTATGCATGCTCATTTTTTATCTATGTCATCGCTTGTGTCTTAGAAAACTTGGTGCGCCACTTGGTTGGTGAAATCAAAAAGAATAAATGTTGAATATGAATTTGTTCTCACATTATAAAAACCTTAAACCTAAACCCTAAACTAAAACCTAAACCTAAACCTAAAACCTAAACCCTAAACCCTAAAACCATAATAAACACTAAACCATAAACCCTAAACACAAAACCTAAACCACAAAACCTAAACCATAAACACAGTGACCTCACTTTTTGAGTTAAACATCAACTTCCTTATGATAGACCTAGGACCCTCATAGGCACAAAAAGTTCCTCAGTCTTAAGCACTTGTAGTGATTAGGTGAACACTTAACCTAACCCTAGAGACTTAGAAGAGTTAGCCATAGGGGTAGGTTGTTCCTTAGAGATTTAGGAGAACTTGCCTACCCTATAGCAAACCAAATCCTGGTCTTCCAAATCAAATATCAAATTTAAATCTAAATTCCAAAATCAAATCCAACTATCAAATGATTCAAACCCATGATCAAATTCAAACTCCAAATCTCTTCCTAAGCCCTTTAATTTTATCTTATGGACTTAGCCTTAACCAAATTCAAAACAACCCCAATTCAATTGATTTTCTCAATTATTAAATTCAATCTCAAATCAAATTCCAAATTATAAATCAATTCTAAACTCTAAATGATTGAAACCCAAATCAAATCAAATTCTTGATTTTAACCCTTTTAGCCAAATTCTTGAACTTGGCTAAATGATACCCAAATCAATTCAAAATTATGGATTTCCTCATGATTCAAACATTCCTACAATCATAGATCCAAATATAAATAACAAACTATAATTATCAAACCAAATCCAAGCTAACCCAAATCAAACCCAAGTTAGCCCTTTTTGACTTGAAATTATCATATGAACAAAAATCCATATGTATCCAAATTACTTGCAATTGGATTTATATTTCCATATCAAACCCATTTATCAATATAACTAAACTTGAATCAAGCCATGATCAAGCAAATTAACCCATTTAGGTCCACTTGACCCAAAGTGACCTAAAATACCTTTTTGAGCCAAGTTCTAATTCAACCCAAATTAGATTAAACTAAGCCCATCCAAACCTCACAACATGATCAACAATCATCCTAGGTTAATCAATTATCTTGAATTGGGTTAAACTAAGTCAACCTAGCCTGTTGACCAAGTCAACATTTAGCTCAAATGAAACCAAATTAGATAAAATCTACCATAAGCCGATTGATTAAAACCATTGATGCAAACCCATTCCTAACCAATGATTGAACATGACCAAACCCTTAATTGAGCCAAACTAAGCCCAATTGGCTATTTGACCCAAGTTGACCCAAATTAGCCTAAAGACAAAATAAGGCAAATCACAATCCAACCCAAATTGATTGTAACCAATGGCTCAACTTCATTCAAAATCACTTATTGAACTTGACCAAAACCATGATTGATCCCAATTTGACCAATTGGTCAACTTGACCTAACTTAACCCAAATTGACCTAAAGGGTTCAAATTAGCCAAAAGCCAAATTATTTTCAAATTAAACCAAACCAAAGCCTACAATCATTTTCAATTAGCCAATTGAACTTGACCCAAACCTTGATTTGACCAAACCTTAATTTGACCAATTGGTCAACTTGACCAATTTGACCTAATTGGTTAAATCAAGCCAAATCAAATAAAATAAAATCAAACCACTTGAAATTGGGCTAACCACTTTTGATGCATCCCAAATCTAACCAAACCCATAGCCAATTGACCATTTTGCCCTTTAGTTTTAGGGCATCCCATGAGATAAGGCACATGCTCATTTGGTCATTTTCTCCCCTAGCCACTTGGCACCCAATCATAAGTCCACTTAGGCACCTAGGACCATGATTGACCAGACCCAAAGGTGGTTGGGTCAGCCATGATCCATGGCAGGGTTAAATCACCTCCCCATCCCCATTGGAGCTTTCCAAACAGCCATAGGACTCCCACTGCTCCCTTGACAGCACCCTCCACACCCTCACCCAACCAAATTGAGCCACATCATGCACTGAAGGACCTACTCCACCTCAATTTTTCCCAACTTATCAAGAAAAATCCAAAGAAGCTGTGGTCGTTCGATCCATGAAATGAGGGGGTATTCCTTCCTCATTCTCACTCGAACTCAGACGCTCACACTTGATTCAATTTTAGAAGCCCAGGAGAGAGTTCCCAGAGAAATTTGCAAGCCTTCCCATACTCCCAAAATCCCCATTCTCAATTTTACACCAAAATAAGGGAGGCCACCTTGATTCTCATTTGCTCAAACCCCACCAAAGTGCAATTAACTTTGCACACAACTTCCTTGGAGCCAAGCAAGTGAGATTGAATTGTTTCCCAAGCTTCTCGATAGTCATAGGGTAGAGTTTGATCAAGCTCGAGCATGCCTAGTGTGGTCTTGAGCAAACTACACCAAATCAAAGCTCGTGGCTCAAGAGCTTCATTTCTACCAAATAAAGCTTTCTCATCATTGGGCTACCATAAGCTTGATGAGGTATGCCATTGAAAGATCCTTGAATGAAAATAGGTTGGTCTTTATGAAATAAATTTTCATGTCATGCAATTTCCTCCATTTGATCTTCTTATTGTGCTTCCCCAAGGTGTGGGATCATTTTATCTCCATCCAGCTTGGGTGAGCTTGGATCAGTGATGATCGATGGATGGTAGCCATTGTTTGATGCTTGGGAGATAGATCATGGAATGTCCATCCCCCATGATTGGGATGAACGATCCTGATCTAATCATGCTTAGAACCTTTGATTAATCCTTCAAAACTACGAGTTTAATTGTGGTCTTCATCTCGATAGTCCATTTATGGCGTGCACTACCATCTGAGTCATCACTTGGATGTGATAACTTAAATAGCAAATCCCATCATGCCACATGGAAAGCATCGTCGTGAGCCATGTTAATTAGCCATATGGGGATATTAAGGCTCTATTAGGGCTAATTAACTAGTTTTAATCCTAAAACTTCCTAAATTCATAACTAATTCTAGAAAATCATAAAAAATACAAACTTAGGCTCATTTTAAAGATAATTTAGAGTAAAATCCAAGAAAATATTATAAATTGATTTTGACCAGTGGATTTAGCTTAATTGGAAATGTAATTAATGTAATTACTCCCTAATTAACCATCCAATTAATCTCAAACTTTTTATGCATGTTAAGGGGATGACCTCTACTACCCCTATTTTTCTGGAATTTTATTGGTTGCTTAATTAGGGAAACCAATGGGTTAAGGCTTAATAAGTTTTTGATATAATTAGTGATAATTAAGCAAATGATTAGTAAATTAATCAATCAATTAAGCTTATTAACCTCTGTTAATGATGACAAAGTCTACAGAAATGGATTGGGACTCCCTCTTCCAATCTTTTCTTTAAGTCTTCTCTAATCCCTCTTAAATTATTAATTAATTAACAAGATTAATCAAAAATTCAAATGATACCTGAACTTTATTCAACAAATTATAAGGATTTCAGGATTGAGACTTAGGCTCCCTTATTTGTCTCTTTCTCTAAGCCCATCTCATTTTGATTAGTAAAGGTTGAGTAACGTTTATTGAGTTAATTAATGAATTTAATTAATTTAATTGAATCAATTTCTAAAATTTAATCTAGGGTAGCTCTTTGCATGTTCAATAATCCAAAGGGGGAGGTAATGAAATTATGGTTAGGTCACATGTGTGAGAAAACTATAAAAGTAGTTAAGTGAGATCCCTTAAGCTTAATTAACTATTAAACATGAGCCAATTGCATTAGGCCCCTTTCTATTCTTAGGAGCATTGCAAATTTACTTTCCATGTAGTTGCATATCATACCAGCTCATTATTATTTGGTTAATTAACTTAAGGTGAGGTAGGTAAGGGTTCAATAATTGGCTTAATTCATACCCTAACCTAATTAAACCATAAAATAAACTAAAATACTTCTTCATTAAATCAAATTAACTCACACATGAGGAATGAATTAGGATCAACAAATCTCTTTCATTTCCTAAATGAAATCAAACTCAAAATTAAGAAATCTCATTAAAGGACTTTAGTTTATTTTAAATGGCTTTATTTAGTATGATTGTCCTTAGGAATTAATTGGAATGAATGAGATAATGTGCTTATGTTCCTTTATTTCTTTCCAATCATGTTAAATGTTACTTCCCATGTGTAATCATGCATTAATTTCTTTTAAAATTAACTAAATGAAATGGTTTCTTTTATGTCAAATTGCATGTGTTGATTTAAATTTAAAATAGGTGTGGCTATTATCACTAAAATCAAAAGTTATTTTAAAATCTCATAAATCAATTATAATAAATGAAGTGATGTTAATTACAAATATTTATAGGTTTACATGTGTTGATAATATAAGATATGCAATATGAAGCTCTATCTTTATCTTACATGGATTCACATAGGAATTACAATGTATAGTTCATTTAAAGCACACAACATTTGTCTAAATCAATTTCTTTGCATTTCCATGCTAAGACTTAGGAATAATTTCATACCATATATGTAAATCATATAATCAATCAAATATGACTTCTTGCATGACTTTTCTTCTTGTGGTTCCTTTCATACATTCACTATCTAAGAAAAGTGGTATATTAGTCTTGACACCCGGGTCATGAGGCTTTAAGGAGCCCTAAGTAGGTCTTATACCTTATGCCCCTGACACAGAACAATGGTGCCGTACCCACTTAAAACTCGTATACATGTGTATGTGTGGCCAATGAATAAGAATCATAAGTCATATAAGTAAAATACAATTTTTCCATGGGTTTTTTTAATCCTTCTAGTTACTTATACATCTATATGTATCTAAGAAAAGTGATATATTAGTCTAGATACAACAGAGCTGTGAGGCTTTAAGTAGCCCTAAGTAGGTCTTGTACCTTACTCCCCTGGTGCAGAATAATGGTGATGTACTCACTTAAAACTTTTATACATGTGAATGTGTATCTAGCTAATCCCTCCTTCTATTAAAAAGGCATGCACTCATAATTCAATCAAATGAAATAATTAAATTTCAAACACACTACTTTGCATTCATCATTCAAGTATGCTAAAATATAAATTGCATGTATAGGTATGCTTAGTATTTAATCATATGAATGATATGCATGATGGAAAGAAATGAATAAACATGTGTTATGTGATAGTAATTCATTCTAATTAATCTTAAGATGCCTTTCTTATTGAATAAGGTTATTTATAGTGAACCTAAACTTAGGACTAATTAAAACATATAATATATTATTCACCAAAGGAAATTGATTAATTAACTTACTTTAGAAGTGACTTAAGGTAGGGATGAAATAGTGGTTCTCTCTCTTCTCTTTATAACACTTAGTTGTTAAGTGTAGACCATATGAAACAAAACATTAAGTAAAATCTTTAAATCAATCAAATCACTTAAAGATAAATCAACTTCTTTATAAATTAAATCCCTCGCACTTAGCAAATTACAACTCTCAAGCCTAGTTAGGACATACCACACAAGCTTTAATTCACGCACATTAGACTAAGTCGCCATTTATATCTTTATGTTAGGGAGCTGTATGGTTTAATGTATGATTGTTTTGTGATGTATTATTATAGATTGGATGTTTGGGTGTATGTTTGTAGTCTGGATGTTAGGCTGATATTAGCCTAATCATGCTTTCTGCAGGGGGTTGTGCTTAAGGGGCTACTAAATAAAAATATAAATGTATTTTGCTGTGAATATTGCTTAGCCCCTAAGCCTAACCCTAGTTAGGATAGGTGGGCTTGGTTACTCATGTGTAGGGTGCTAAGTCCAAATTATTCATATAATTACTTGTGTTGTATGGTGAGTTTAGCTAAATTTATTTTACAGATGTAGCTAAATTTACTTTCCTTCTTTTAATGTAATTTTGCACTAGGATTAGGATGAGTATTATGGAGGGCTAGGATGAGCATTAGTTATAAGACCAAGTCTGATGTACCATGTGATGCCTTTGGAGTAAGCATATCCAAATCAATCCAAAAAGAAGGAAGAAATAGAGAAAATCAAATGAAGAAATGGAAGATGAAGAAATGAAGAAGGAAGAATGAAGAATGAAGACCCCCATAACATTCATCATTTGTAATTATAATTATTCTACCCTAAACTAAAACCTAAACCCTAAACCTAAAATCTAAATCCTAAACTGTAAGCACTAAACCCTAAACCCTAAACCCTAAACCCTAAACCCTAAACCCTAAATCCTAAAACCCTAACCATAAACCATAAACCCTAAACCTTAAAACTTAAACATAAAGAATAAAATAAACTAAAAACCTGAATTAGAAACCTAAACCTAAACCTAAACTTAAACCTAAAAAAAAAGAAAATAAAAACTAAAATAAAATAAAAAAAATTAAAACCTAAACTTAATAAAAAATAAAATAAACTTAAAAATCAAAAACCTAAATATAATAAAAACTAAACCTAAAATAAAAATAAAATAAACCTTAGCTAAAATTAAATAAAAGTAAATGATAACCTAAACCTAAAAGATAAACCTAAAAATAAAAACTAAAAAAAATTCAAAATAACACCTAAACCCTAAACTAAAAAAAAAACCTAAACCAAAAACAAAAATAAAATAAACAAAATAAAATAAATGTAAACCTAAACAAAAATAAACTAAACTAAAATAAATAAAACCTAAATTAAATTAAATTAAATAAACTAAAAATAAACCTAAGCCTAAACTAAGAAATAAAACCTATAAATAAACCAAAAATAATAACCTAAAACCTAAACCTAAAAAAATAAAATAAAAACCTAAACTTAAAAATAAAACCTAAACCTTAAAATAAAATAAAATTAAAACTAAACAAAACATAAACATAAACCTAAACCTAAAAAAAATAAATAAAAAAAAAAAACCTAAACTAAAATAAACCTAATATAAATAAACTAAATTAAATAAAATAAAAACATAAATAAAATAAAATAAAATAAACTAAATAATTAAAATTAACTAAAATTAAATAAACCTAAACTTATCGATTTACTTGGTTTTTTTAAAACCTAAACCTAATATCCTTTAAAAGGCCTTTCAAATCTAAACCCTAATCTACTCTTGAACTTATGAGCCTGCAACCTAAACCCTCCCTAAACCTACACTAAACCTAAATGACTTTACCACTGAGCCTTTTAAGCCCCACAAAACCCTCCCAAACCCCTAAACCTACTCTCTAAACCCTACTAACCCTAAACTAAACTACCAAACCCACCCTAAACTCTAACTAACCAAACCCTAAACTGTCCTAAACCTACCTAACTCTTAAACCCTAAACCCAAACCCTAAACCTAAACCTCAAAAGCATAAATACTAAAACCCTAAACCTCAAACTATAATCAATAAACCCTAACCGTAAACCCTAAACCCAAAAAATAAAGTAAATAAATAAATAGAAAAAGATACCTAAACCATAAAACCTAATAATCCTAAACCTAAATCTAAACCCTAAGAATGGGCAAAACTTTGATGGCAACATCATCCAACCGATCTAGATGTGGCGATGGAGGGAAAGGCGTAGGTAATGGTTATCGTAGTTGTAGTGAGGAATTTGGATGTTTTAGTGGATATGAAGGTGTTGGTCAGAGCAGTGGTGGTTATAAATGTAGGAGGAGCGAAGAAGGTTACAGCCATGGTGGTGGTGGAAGAAGAGATCAAAGATATAATGGTGGATCTTGCTACTTGAGAGGCCGGGGTGGTTCTGATGGCAACTAGAGAAACTGAAGAATGACCCATCCGATCTGTTTCTTATCGAGTTGTGTCTTTACAGTAGAGACAATTCTAGTTATCTAGGGTTTTTGATTTGATCTATGCATGCTCATTTTTTATCTACGCTATTTCTTGTGTCTTAGAAAACTTGATGTGTTACTTGGTTGACAAAATCAAAAAGAAGAAATGTTGAATCAGAAGTTGTTCTCTTTTAAAAATAAAAATAAACCAAAAACCCTAAATTCTAAACTAAAACCTGAACCCACCTAAACCTAAAACCCTAAACCCTAAGCCTTAAAAACCCAAAACTGAAAAACCTAAACGGTAAAACCCTAAACTCTAAACCCTAAACCCTAATCCCCAAAAAGCTAAACTAAAATAAATAAAATAAAATAAAATAAAAGCCTAAACTAAAACTTAAACCTAAACTTGAAAAGATAATAAAAAAATAAAAATAAAACTAAAATAAAATAAATAAATACATAAACTAAACTAAAAAAATAAAAAACCTAAATAAAATAAAAACTACACCTGAAATAATACTAAAATAAAATAAAAATTAAATAAAAACCTAAACCTAAAATTAATAAAAAAATAAAACCTAAACCCTAAACTAAAAAATGACATAAACCTAAAATAAAAAATAAACCTAAAACCTAAACTAAAATAAACTAAACTAAAATAAATAAATCCTAAACCTAACATAAACTAAACCTAAACCTAAATCTAAACTAAATAAAATAAATTAAATTAAAAATAAACCTAAACCTAAATTAAAAAATAAAACTTTAAAATAAACCGAAAATAAAAACCTAAAACTTGAACTTAAAAGTAAAATAAAACATGTACTATATAATATAAAATAAAAATAAATCTAAACTAAAAATAAACCTAAACCTAAAAAATAAACTAAATAAAAACCTAAAATAAAATAAATAAACTAAACTAAATAAGAATAAAATTGAATTTAAAAAAATTAAAAATAAAATAAACAAAAATAAATAAAAAATAAAGTTAATAATCCAACACCTATCGGTTTACTTAATATTAAAAAATAAATAAAATAAATAAATAAAACCTTAAACCATAAACCCTAAACCCTAAATCCTAAATCCTAAACCTTAAACCCAAAACCCTAAACCCTAAACCCTAAACCCTAAACCACAAACCCCAAAACCCCTACAAACTCATGACCCTAAACCCAGACCCAAGCCCAAAACCTAAACTAAAACCCCCAAACCTAAACCCTAAACCCTAAACTAACAGAAACCTAAGATAACCTAAACCATAAACACTAAAAACCCTAAACCTTAAAGCTTAAACACTAAACCTAATCTAAACAAACCTGGAATACCTAACCTAAATCCAAATCCTAAAAACTAAACTCCTAAACCAAATCCTCCACTTAATCTAAAGAAACTAAATAAATAAAAATAAACTTAAACCCTAAAACCTAATAAAAACCAAATAATAGGAAGAACTTTGGATTGGAACATCTGCGTCAGGCTGATCTAGATTTAGCAATGTGGGTGATGGTGGAGGCGGCTATTATCATAATTAGTGGTGGGAATCTAGAATGCTGGTGGATATGGATGGTGGTGAGTAGTGGTGGTTATGGAGGTGGGAGGGCGACATATGTTACAACGGTGGTGGTCAGGAGGGGAGATCATGAATATGATGGTGAATCCCGCTCAGGTGGTGGTGGTTACGATGGGAACTAGAGAAACTAAACAACATCGATCTATTGCTATGAACTGTCTTTCTGTAGAGATAGTTCTAGTTATCTAGGGTTTTTGATTTACTCTATGCATGCTCATTTTTTATCTATGTCGTCGCTTGTGTCTTAGAAAACTTGGTGCACCACTTGGTTGGTGAAATCGAAAAGAATAAATGTTGAATATGAATTTGTTCTCTGTTATAAAAATCCTTAAACCCTAAACCCTAAACTAAAACCTAAACTCTAAACCTAAAACCTAAACCCTAAACCCTAAAGTCATAAATAATAAACACTAAACCATAAACCCTAAACACAAAACCCTAAACCCTGAAACCCTAAACCATAAACCTGTTGACCTCACTTTTGGAGTTAGCTATCAACTTCCTTATGATAGACCTAGGACCCTCATAGGCACAAAAAGTTCCTCAGTCTTAAGCACTTGTAGTGATTAGGTGAACACTTAACCTAACCCTAGAGACTTAGAAGAGTTAGGGGTTGTTCCTTAGAGATTTAGGAGAACTTGCCTACCCTATAGCCCAAACCAAATCCTTGATTCGTTCTTCCAAATCAAATATCAAATTTAAATCTAAATTCCAAAATCAAATCCAACTATCAAATGATTCAAACCCATGATCAAATTCAAACTCCAAATCCCTTCCTAAGCCCTTTGATTTTATCTTATGGACTTATCCTTAACCAAATTCAAATCACAATTCAATTGATTTTCTAAATTATCAAATTCAATCTCAAATCAAATTCTAAATCATAAATCAATTCCAAACTCCAAATGGTTGAAACCCAAATCAAATCAAATTCATGATTTTAACCCTTTTAGCCAAATTCTTGAACTTGGCTGAATAATACCCAAATCAATTCAAAAATTATGGATTTCCTCATGATTCAAACATTCCTACAATCATAGATCCAAATATTAATACAAACTATAATTATCAAACCAAATCCAAGATAACCTAAATGAAACCCAAGTTAGCCCTTTTTGACTTGAAATTATCATATGAACCAAAATCCATATGGATCCAAATTACTTGCAATTGGATTTATATTACTATATCAAACCCATTTATCAATATAATTAAACTTGAATCAAGCCATGATCAAGCAAATTAACCCATTTAGGTCCACTTGACCCAAAGTAACCCAAAATACCTTTTCGAGCCATATTCTAATTCAACCCAAATTAGATTGAACTAAGCCCATACAAACCTCATAACATGATCAACAATCATCTTAGGTTAATCAATTATCTTGAATTGGGTTAAACTAAGTCAACCTAGCCTATTGACCAAGTCAACATTTAGCTCAAATGAAACCAAAATTAGATAAAATCTACCATAAGCTCGATTGATTAAAACCATTGATACAAACCCATTCCTAACCAATTATTGAACATGACCAAACCCTCACTTGAGCCAAACTAAGCCCAATTGGCTTTTTGACCTAAGTTGACCCAAATTGGCCTAGAAAGATAAAATAGGGCAAATCACAATCTAACACAAATTGATTGTAACCAATGGCTCAACTTCATTCAAAATCACTTATTGAACTTGAGCAAAACCATGATTGAGCCCAATTTGACCAATTGGTCAACTTGACCTAACTTAACCCAAATTGACCTAAAAGTTCAAATTATCCAAAAGCCAAATTATTTTCAAATTAAACCAAACCAAAGCCTACAATCATTTTCAATTAGCCAATTGAACTTGACCCAAACCTTGATTTGAACCAAACCTTAGTTTGACCCAATTTGACCAATTGGTCAACTTGACCCAACCTAACCCAATTTGACCTAATTGGTTAAATCAAGCCAAATCAAATAAAATAAAATCCAAACCACTTGAAATTGGGCTAACCCACTTTTGATGCATCCCAAATCTGCCCTAACCAAACCCATAGCCAATTGACCATTTTGCCCTTTAGTTTTAGGGCATCCCATGAGATAAGGCACATGCTCATTTGGTCATTTTCTCCCCTAGCCACTTGGCACCCAATCATAAGTCCACTTAGGCACCTAGGACCATGATTGACCAGACCAAAGGTGGTTGGGTCATGATCCATGGCAGGGTTAAATCACCTCCCCATCCCCATTGGAGCTTTCCAAACGACCATGGGACTCCCACGCTCCCTTGGACACCCTCCACCCTCACCCAACCAAATTGAGCCACATCATGCACTGAAGGACCTACTCCACCTCAATTTTTCCCAACTTATCAAGAAAAATCCAAAGAAGCTGTGGTCGTTCGATCCATGAAATGAGGGGGTATTCCTTCCTCATTCTCACTCACTTCTTGATTCAATTTTAGAAGCCCAGGAGAGAGTTCCCAGAGAAATTTGCAAGCCTTCCCATACTCCCAAAAATCCCCATTCTCAATTTTACACAAAACCAAAATAAGGGAGGCCACCTTCGATTCTCATTTGCTCAAACCCCCACCAAAGTGCAATTAACTTTGCACACAACTTCCTTGGAGCCAAGCAAGTGAGATTGAATTGTTTCCCAAGCTTCTCGATAGTCATAGGGTAGAGTTTGATCAAGCTCGAGCACCTATGCCTAGTGGGCTGGTCTTCCGAGCAAACTACACCAAATCAAAGCTCGTGCGGCTCAACAGAGCTTCATTTCTACCAAATAAAGCTTTCTCAATTGTTGGAACTGCCAGCCATAAGCTTCAGTGAGGTATGCCATTAAAACAGATCCTTGAATGAAAATAGGTTGGTCTTTTATGAAATAAATTTTCATGTCATGCAATTTCCTCCATTTGATCTTCTTATTGTGCTTCCCCGAAGGTGTGGGATCATTTTTATCTCCATCCGAGCTTGGGTGAGCCTGGATCGAGTGATGATCGATGGATGGTAGCCATTGTTTGATGCTTAGGATGCGATAGATCATGGAATGTCCATCCCCCATGATTGGGATGAACGATCCTGATCTAATCATGCTTAGAACCTTTGATTAATCCTTCAAAACTACGAGTTTAATTGTGGTCTTCTGATCTGAGATCAGATAGTCCATAGAATTATGGCGTGCACTACCATCTGAGTCATCACTTGGATGTGATAACTTAAATAGCAAATCCCATCATGCCACATGGAAAGCGCACCGTGTCAGTGAGCCATGTTAGTCGCCATATGGGCCGATGGGATTAAGGCTCTAATTAGGGCTAATTAACAAGTTTTTAATCCTGAAACTTCCTAAATTCATAACTAATTCTAGAAAAATCTATAAAAAATACAAACTTAGGCTCATTTTAAAGATAATTTAGAGTAAAATCCAAGAAAATAATTATAAATTGATTTTGACCAGTGGATTTAGCTTAATTGGAAATGTAATTAATGTAATTACTCCCTAATTAACCATCCAATTAATCTCAAACTTTTTATGCATGTTAAGGGGATGACCTCTACCCTATTTTTTGGAATTTTTTATTGGTTTGCTTAATTAGGAAACCAATGGGTTAAGGCTTAATAAGTTTTTGATATAATTAGTGATAATTAAGCAAATGATTAGTAAATTAATCAATCAATTAAGCTTATTAACCTCATTTGATGACAAAGTCTACTGAAATGGATTGGGACTCCTCTTCCAATCTTTTCTTTAAGTCTTCTCTAATCCCTCTTAAATTATTAATTAATTAACAAGATTAATCAAAATTCAAATGATACCGAACTTTATTCAACAAATTATAAGGATTTGATTGAGACTTAGGCTCCCTTATTTGTCTCTTTCTCTAAGCCCATCTCATTTTGATTAGTAAGGTTGAGTAACGCGTTTATTGAGTTAATTAATGAATTTAATTAATTTAATTGAATCAATTTCTAAAATTTAATCTAGGGTAGCTCTTTGCATGTTCAATAATCCAAAGGGGGAGGTAATGGAATTATGGTTAGCTCATATGTGTGAGAAAACTATAAAAGTAGTTAAGTCAGATCCCTTAAGCTTAATTAACTATTAAACATGAGCCAATTGCATTAGGACCCTTTCAGTTCATAGGAGCATTGCAAATTTACTTTCCATGTGGTTGCATATCATACCAGCTCATTATTATTTGGTTAATTAACTTAAGGTGATTTAGGTAAGGGTTAATTAATTGGCTTAATTCATACCCTAACCTAATTAAACCATAAAATAAACTTAAATACTTCTTCATTAAATCAAATTAACTCACACATGAGGAATGGTATTAGGATCAACAAATCTCTTTCATTTCCTAAATGAAATCAAATTCAAAATTAAGAAATCTCATTAAAGGACTTTAATTTATTTTAAATATCTTTATTTAGTATGATTGTCCTTAGGAATTAATTGGAATGAATGAGATAATGTGCTTATGTTCCTTTATTTCTTTCCAATCATGTTAAATGTTACTTCCCATGTGTAATCATGCATTCATTTTTTTTAAAATTAACTAAATGAAATGGATTCTTTTATGTCAAATTGCATGTGTTGATTTAAATTAAAAATAGGTGTGGCTATTATCACTATTAAACCAAAAGTTATTTTTAAAAGCTCATAAATCAATTATAATAAATGAAGTGATGTTAATTACAAATATTTATAGGTTTACATGTGTTGATAATATAAGATATGCAATATGAAGCTCTCTATCTTTATCTTACATGGATTCACATAGGAATTACAATGTATAGTTCATTTAAAAAGCACACAACATTTGTCTAAATCAATTTCTTTGCATTTCCATGCTAAGACTTAGGAATAATTTCATACCATATATGTAAATCATATAATCGAATCAAATATGACTTCTTGCATGAATTTTTCTTCTTGTGGTTCCTTTCATACATTCACCTGTATCTAAGAAAAGTGGTATATTAGTCTTGACACCCCGGGGCTGCGAGGCTTTAAGTAGCCCTAAGTAGGTCTTATACCTTATGCCCCTGACACAGAACAATGGTGCCGTACCCACTTAAAACTCGTATACATGTGTATGTGTAATGTGGCCAATGAATAAGAATCATAAGTCATATAAGTAAAATACAATTTTTCCATGGGTTTTTTTAATCCTTCTAGTTACTTATACATCTATATGTATCTAAGAAAAGTGATATATTAGTCTAGATACACGATGAGAGGCTTTAAGTAGCCCTAAGTAGGTCTTGTACCTTACCCCCCTGGTGCAATAATGGTGATGTACTCACTTAAAACTTTTATACATGTGAATGTGTATCTAGCTAATCCCTCCTTCTATTAAAAAGGCATGCACTCATAATTCAATCAAATGAAATAATTAAATTTCAAACACACTTTTGCATTCATCATTCAAGTATGCTAAAATATAAATTGCATGTATAGGTATGCTTAGTATTTAATCATATGAATGATATGCATGATGGAAAGAAATGAATAAACATGTGTTATGTGATAGTAATTCATTCTAATTAATCTTAAGATGCCTTTCTTATTGAATAAGGTTATTTATAGAACCTAAACTTAGGACTAATTAAAACATATAATATATTATTCACCAAAGGAAATTGATTAATTAACTTACTTTAGAAGTGACTTAAGGTAGGGATGAAATAGTGGTTCTCTCTCTTTCTTCTCTTTATAACACTTAGTTGTTAAGTGTAGACCATATGAAACAAAAGAAAACATTAAGTAAAATCTTTAAATCAATCAAATCACTTAAAGATAAATCAACTTCTTTATAAATTAAATCCTCACACTTAGCAAATTACAACTCTAAAGCCTAGTTAGACATACCACACAAGCTTTAATTCACGACATTAGACTAAGTCACCATTTATATCTTTATGTTAGGGAGCGTATGGTTTAATGTATGATTGTTTTGTGATGTATTATTATAGATTGGATGTTTGGGTGTATGTGTGTAGTCTGGATGTTAGGCTGATATTAGCCTAATCATGCTTTCTGCAGGGGGTTGTGCTTAAGGGGCTACTAAATAAAAATATAAATGTTTTTTGTGCAGGTTGCTTAGCCCCTAAGCCTAACCCTAGTTAGGATAGGTGGGCTTGGTTACCCATGTGTAGGGTGCTAAGTCCAAATTATTCATATAATTACTTGTTGTATGGTGAGTTTAGCTAACATTTATTTTAGTGTAGCTAAATTTACTTTCCTTCTTTTAATGTAATTTTGCACTAGGATTAGGATGAGTATTATGGGGGGCTAGGATGAGCATTGGTTATAAGACCAAGTCTTATGTACCATGTGATGCCTTTGGAGTAAGCATATCCAAATCAATCCAAAAAGAAGGAAGAAATAGAGAAAATCAAATGAAGAAATGGAAGATGAAGAAATGAAGAAGGAAGAATGAAGAATGAAGACCCCCATAACATTCATCATTTGTAATTATAATTATTCTAATGTGTTCTAGGTTGTATAAGAGTAGAACTCGGCTACCCACATTTCTTTTTGGGATGTACGGCAGAACCAGACCACATCGACCTTTTATTCTTTTGTGATGGCTTTGTAAATATTGTTTGATGTTTTGTTTAGCTTGTGAATTAGAAAAAGCATTCCTTTTCATAGTTTGTTTATGATTTGTGATTATTGTATGACCTGGATGTGATTAGGCTCTTAGGATAAAAATAAATTTTCTATTCCATTAATAACTCATAACTAAACTTTCAAAACAACTCATAATCTTTTTTAAAAACCTACGCATTAAATCAAAATAATAAAATATTTAGCAACCCCTTAGCTAGATTTTATATGTTTAATATCATGCACAATCATCTTATTTCACTCTTTTAAGAGAGGGCTTCCATCTTTGCCGATAGAATGGACTTAACCTTTGAGAGCCTATGATGGAAGAACACCTCTTTCCCTTTTGGTTTGGCCTATAATCAACTTCTCATGCATTTAGACACACAAAATCCTATAGCTTGTGTCAAAATAAAGAGTCCTAAATTAAATAAAATTTGATAACAATTTGCATTATATTTAAGTCATTATTCATACCCCCCATGCTCTAGTCTCTTAGGGAGTGGGTTTAAGGACTTAGTCTCTTTTAAAATAATAACAACCTAGCCATCTCGCAAAAACATATAACTTGCCTACATGGATTTAAAGCATGAGGAGTTAGCCACCGTGATAATAAGTCCAGTGGTGGTTTACTCTCTCTTATTTAGGTAAACCATATACCCATTTCGCCTTAGATTTAGGTCATGATTTGGCCCTCGCCAAAGTTCTCTAGATTGAGGATCTCAGGCTGCTATATCTCTTTGCTGGCTACAAGCATAAGTCCTCACCTCGGTATTACCACAATCTTATATTGTGGAATTATAAGTCCTAGATTTCTAATAAAATTTCAAATCAAATAAATAAATCTCCTCAATTTCAAATATATAAAGCCCAACCATAGGATAGATTGGACTACTCACTAGGCTTCCTAGTATCATGAGTACTCCCCACTCATCTCCTTTGGTTTCGATAATAACTCTTCCCTTTTGATAAATCCTGCTTGATCTTCTAAAATATAACCAATTTATTGATAGTATTATCTTTGAATTCTTTAGAGACAATAATCACTTTTAGAGTATTCTTAAGGGATTCATTTTTTTAAGATGTAATTAACTATGGGGCTTGCCTCCATAGGGAACTTAATGAACCTGGTTTAAATAAACCATGCTTTACTTTTCCAAGTAAAGTATGGAAAAAATCTCTGGTATATTCGAAGACCCATCATTCCTTATAAGTCCTTATTAGGTAATTAGGTCCATCGCAGGATAGTGATTTCTATCTTTAGAGATAGTGCACTATTCCTTGATGTCATACCCGATCACCTCAATAAGTACATCCTCAGATCTTCATGGTGTCCCCTTACATATACACACACAAATGAAACTAAAAATAAACACCACAAAACCCTAAACACTAAACCCTAAACCCTAAACTCTAAACCTGAAAACCTCAAACAATAAACCCTAAACCCTAAACCTAAACCTAAACCCTAAACCTAAACCCTAAATCTCTAAAAACAAAAAAAACTTAAACTATAAACCTAAACTAAACCTAAACTCAAACTAAACTAAACCTAAACTAACTAACTAAAAACCTAACCCTAAACCTAAACCTAAACTAAACTTAACTAAACTAAACTAAACTTAAACTTAAATTTAAACTAAACCTAACTAAAGTTAAACCCTAAATATAAACCCTAAAACTTAAACCTCCTAAACCTAAACCTAACTTAAACCTAACCTAAACTAAACCTAAACTTAAAATAAAACTTAAACTTAAACCCTAAACTTAAGCTAACCTAAACTAAATATAAACTTAAATCCTAAAAACCTAAACTTAAACTTAAATTTAAACCTAAACTTAAATCTAAATTTAACTAAATGATAAACTAAACTAAATAACTTAAACTTAAACCTAAACCTAAACCTAAACTTAAACCTAAACTCTAAATCTAAACTCACCTAAACCTAAACCTAACTTAAAACAAGCTCTAAACCCTAAACTATAAACCTGGGACTTAAACTCTAAACCTAAACCTAAACTTATACCTAAACTTAAACTTCCTAAATATAAACCTAAACTTAAACTTAAACTTAAATCTAAACTATCTAACCTAAACTTAAACCCAAATATAATCCTAAACCTTAAACTTAAACTTAAACCTAAATCTTAAACTTAAACTTAAACTATAAAACTTAAACTTAAATAAACCTAAACTAAACAAACCTAAACCTTAACTAAACCTAAACTAAATAAATCCTAAATTGTGAACCATAAACCTAAATCCTAAACCCTAAATCTTAAACAAACCTAAAACCTAAACCCTAAACCTAAACCTAAACTTAAACCCTAAACCTAAACCTAAACTTAAACCTAAACCTAAACCTAAACTAACCCTAAACCCTAAACTAAACTAAACCTAAACCCTAAATTAAAACCTAAAACCCAAAACCACGCCAAGCCCTCCCCAAGTGCTTTTAGTGATTTCCATTTCCCTCTAATTTTAGTTTTCGCCGCTTGCCTATTTTGTGATTCTCATTGATTCTTGAATCGATGGTCACTGGCCTATTTCATGTTTTTATTATTTGAGTAATACTGCGGCTTGGCTTAGAAAACTGAAGGATCATATGGATCGTGCTATGGCATCAACTATCTTGGCTTCAACGCTTTGAAATCATCAAAGATGTTCTTGGATTTCTCTCCCAATATGCATTTCATTAACCATCAATTCCTTTTATTGTGGTTGCTTTATTTGGTCAGCCATTATAAATTGACCAGCAACGTCTATAAAATCTTGTCCTTCAGTGGCTAGAATCCACATTGAATTGGACATTACCAAGAAGCACCCCAAAGAAATCTAGTTGGTATATGAAAATTATAGTTATATGCAGAGAATTGAATTTGAAAATTTCCCTATCATTTGTTCTCACTGTAAAATCCATAGGTACGATAATTTTGAATGCTTCATTCTTCATCCTCACCTAAAAAATCCTGTAAGGAAACTTCTATTCTAACCCTAGTCGATCACTATTAAATATCAAAAGCTACTTAGAAAAAAAAGGAATTTTGAATGTTCCTAATAAGATATTTTACCTCTTACTTCTTCTATGCAATTGAAGGCTTCTAATGTGAGCAATATTAGTTTTTCTAAACTTTTGGATGATGATTCTATTTTTTTTGATTCAATCCTTGCATCCTTGTCGGGTTTGATTGATGAAAATGAAGCTTTGATTGAGAATATAAATGAACATATTAATGTTATGCATCATTCAAATTCAATGGATAATATGGCTTTAATACCTCATGATAATGGTTGAAAAATTGATTTTATTTTCCAGATTTAGGATGATTTAAATTCTCAAAAAGGTTTGGCTTTGTCTAATAATTTGGGTAATGAAAAGGAAGGGCTTGGTGTTCACACTTGCCTTTTAATAAATCTATTTATGCTCTCTCTCTCTTACTATTCCCGATGCTCATTTGGATTTAATAAATTCTAATGTCTTGGAAGAAGGAGAACTCATTTCTAATCAGAAGATTTCTTTTAAATCTATGACTAATGTTGCCAAATCCTTCTCATATGATGATTATATGGGAAAACAAAATGGTTTCCAAACTTATCATGCAAAAAAGAGAAAAAAAATGTTAAAAAATTCCCTCCCAAATTACCAAGAAACACTAGATTGGTTATGACCTCCCTCTGCTCTCTTAATTAACATTTTCTTAACCCCTTTTTATTTCTTTATGTTTAATTTTATTGTTTGGAATGTTAGAGGGATCAATACCCTCTCTATTCATAACCGTATTAGAAATCTTTGTCATATACATAATATTTCTTTACTTATTTTTTTCTAGAGCCTCTTATTCATGATAACAAAATTAACCATGTTGCTAGAATGATCGGTGTCAATAAATTTTTCTAATGTCAATAAGATTAAGTTTTTTGGAATAACTTTGTAGAGGTTTCTATTCTTGATGATTTTCAAAAGTTGTCAATGCTCAAATCTCTTATGCTGATTATTGTGTTTTGGGCTTAGATCTGGTAAAAATCTTCTTTGGGATAATTTGTGGAATTTTGCTACCTATGTCAATAAACCTTTATTGGTGGTGATTTCAACACTATTTTATTCACTTTTGAATGAAGTGGTGGTTGCTCTCCTAATATTTATTCCATGGAAAAATTTTCTAATATGATCCTTGATTATAATTTGATTGATATTGGTTTTAAAGGTTCTAATTATACTTAGTAAAACTCTAGACATTGACAAAGGTTGGATCAGATTCTTTTTAATACTCATTAGATTACTCAATGGCATATTACTTCTATCAATCATTTAAGCGTAACCTTTCTAATCATACTCCTCTTTGGTTTCTTAAAGATATTATAATAGATTAAAAAATTTCTCTCCTTTAGATTTGAAATAATTTGGATTCAGCATATTAATTTTTAAAGTTATGGCTAACAATTGGAAAGCTCCTTTACATCTTGATAAATTATGGGATGAATAGACTTTAGTTTAAGCTTAAATGACTTAAGCAAAAGGGTTGGTGGAACAAGCATTGTTATAATAACCTTTTCTAATATCAAAGATATGGAAAAATTGGTTTGTGATCTTGAGGTCTCTATTATGTTTGATCCTTCTAAGATTAAGGACTTGACAGGTGAAAGATAAACTTGTTAATTTTCAAAATATGGAGTAGACTTATTGGCTTCAAAAGCTACAAAGTAAATATATATGGATTGTGATGAATACTAGGTATTTCCATGCTTTAGTTATTAAAAAGAGAGCTTTAAATAATATTAAAAAAATTAAAGATGGTAATGGAGAATGGATTATGGAGAATAATGATATTAAGGTTTCTGCTATTAATTACTTAGAAATTTTTTAATAAAGTTGCTCTTATGAAGCTATTTTAAATCGCACTTGATTCCTTCTATTATTGATGACAATGATTTGCTTACTTGTGCCTAATGAAGATGAAATTTTAAAGTTATTAATAGCATGATCATAGATTTTGTTGATGGTCTGGAGGGTTTCACTACTCAATTTTTTTTTTTAAATTGTTGGTTTATTATTAAAATGATTTGATTGAGGTTGTGGTTGATTATTTTAATGGTAATCCTTTTCATAGATATTTTCTAGCACTTATATTGTTCTCTACCCAAAGATAATCCAGACTATTGGAGTGATCTTAGACCTATTAGTCTTTGCACCTTCTTCAATAGGCGATTTCCAAAATTCTTGCCATCAGGGCTTAGTCTTTTACTTCATAAGATTATCTCTCTCAACCAAACTAGTTTTGTTAGAGGTAGATCTATTTCGACAACATTTGACTTGTGAGGAATTAATTCATGACTTAGATGCTAGAGGTTGAAATGTTCTTTCCAAATTAGATATTACCAAAGCTTTTGATAATATCTCTTGGGATTTCCATATATTATGAATTTATTTGGGTTTTCGATAAATTTACTTTTCTTATTAAAACTTGTATTAATAATGCTAGGTTTTCTATTTTGCTTATGGGAAAGCTTTGGGCTTCTTAACTTCTTCCCATGGCTTAAGACAAGGGATCCTTCTCACTTTATTTATTATTATTGTTGAGTACTTATCTAGGAGCATCAATGAGTTATTTTAAACAATCCTAGTATGTATAGAACTCTTGGTGGTCTTCTTGTTTCCCCTTAAGCTTTGTAGATGTTTTCATTACTTTTTGCAATGCTTCTATTCAACATATCAAGAACCTCAAGATTTTTTTAAATAAATTTGGTAGAGAAAGTGGTCTTTCTATCAATGATAACAAAAGCTATTTTATTATTTCTTCAGGTATCTCTAATAATAAAATCGATCAAATCTGTCATATCACTAATTTTAAACATCAACACTTACCTCTTAAGTACTAGGGTGCTCCTCTATTTGAAGGTCCAAAATGATCCCATATTTTTTATGAGTTAATTCAAAAAAATTTTAAATAAAATTTTGATTTGGGAATTCCATTTACTTTCCTTTGGTGACAGGGTCACTATTCATAAAAACCAGTCTCAATTCTATGCTTCTTTATTTGATTCAAACTATTATTCCCACTAATTCTACTCTTATCGAATTAATCTTACTTAATAAATTTTTTTGGGATCCAATAATTCTATTAAAAGAATGCATTGGACATCCTGGCATAAATGTTGTGGTCCTTTGGGTGAAGGTGGTCTTTGTTGCAAACATATTCATGAAGCTATGATTGCCTTCTCTCATATGCTTTGGTGGAATTTTAAAAAGAATGATAGCCTTTGGGATAATTTTATGATGGAAAAATATTGTTAAGGTAAACACCCTCCTATCTATGCTTATAAAGTTGGTGACTCTCCAGTTTGGAAAAGGCTTTGCTCCATTAAATGGGTTGTTGAATCATTAATATCTTGGGGTATTCATTCAGGCTCTTCTTTCTTTTGGCAAGACAATTGGATTGTGGCTCTTTTGACTCCCTTTAATCAACACACTCTCTTACTATCAAAGTTAACTTTTTTGGCTTAATAACAATTGGAATGAAAACAAACTTGAGAACTACATTCTATTTCTATTTTTGACAAGTTTTGCAACATCATTATCTTTTCTAATAAACTGATCAAATTTTTTCAAGCTCTCTTACAATGGTGATTTTGTTCTTAAGAGGTTTGGAAATTTATTAGAAATAAACAAAACACCTCTAATGTTTTCATTAAACTTTGGAACAATATCATTTCCATTTCTTATTCTATTTTAGCTTGGAGGATTTTGAATGACTTCATTCCTGTAGATTCTTTGCTCTGGCTTAAAGGATTTTATTTACCTTCTAAGTGCTATTGTTGCTATCATATTGAAAATGTTAATCATGTTTTTGTCAATGGTGCTATTACTTCCAAACTTTGGATATGGTATGATGATTTATTTAACACTAACTATTTTCAAGGCTCTCTTTCATTATATCAACTTCTTGAAGTTTGTTTCATAAAAGCGTGAAAGGTCATATGAAAGTTTTAATTTCTATTACCCTTATTTGGTTCATTTGGATGGATAGAAATGATGCTAAATATCGAGGCATCCTATGAACCATAAAGGATCTTTCTAGAACTAAAGAAAAAATTCATGCTTTGTTTAATGCAAATTTAATTAGTAATCTTCAATTTAGAGGTGATAAATTTGTGGTGAGAAATTGGGTATCACTTTGCATGATGACCCTTCTTACAAGAGTATTAGGATTATACATTGGATTAAGCCTAAAGAAAATTTTATTAAGATCAATACTAATGGTTTTATTTCCCCTAATAAATATGGTTATGGTGGAATTCTTAGGGATTCTAAAGGTACTATCATTTGTGCTTTTACCTACCCCTCAAAGCTTGTTATGTTATTTATCTTTGAGCTCATGGTTGTTAAAGCTAATATTTGTTTAAGCAAAGACATCTTTAATATTAGGATTGAAGTTGATGCTCTTCTTTTACTTGATATGCTCAATACTAATAAAATAGGAATGTGACTTATTTTATCTTATTAATCACACTAATAGGGTTCTTTCTCAAGTTTGCTAAAATATTTCTCACATTCTTTGTGAAGGTAATGCTTGCGATTTCAGCTAATTTGGTGAATTAAATGAGCTCACTTTATTTGATAACCATAGCTTACTTAAGCATCCACATGGTCTAGTCAATCACATAACACTTGCCTTACCTCAGTTTTAACTTTCGTTATTTTGTTGATCATATTGTTATGGTGGTTTTATTATCTACTTTTGGTTGTTTTTTTTGTGCTTCCCTCAAGAGGGGTTTTTCTATTTTTCATTAGGGTCTAGTCAATCTCACTTTATATCAAAGTTGCCTTGTTGGTTTTATTTTATTTCAAAACTTAAACCCCCTTCCTCTTTACCCCATTGTATACTTGATTGACCCTTATTTGGGTCATAGTGGTCTTATTTTAATTAGTTTTCCTATCCTCTAGGACTGGTGGTTTTCTTTCTATGGTTTACACTATGCTTCTTTTTTCACACACTAGTGATGTTTTGGGGGTCTCCTATTGAGTTATGGCTGTTCCTGATTTTGGCCTACCCCTTATACTAATTGATGTTAGGTTTGCCTCGGTTTTGGATTACCTTATTTGAATTGGATTTTTTGGCTGTATGGTTGGTTACTAGATGTTGCAATTTGCTTCTTCCATCTACGACTATTTTGGGTGGTCATTTTTTCATGGCTCTCTTGTTGGTCTCTTGGTTTGGCTTAGTTTTGAGCTTTTGGTGGTTCTTGTTCTCCTTTCTGGTTTCTCTTGGGGCTTCTGGTTGGTTTTCCTCGCCTTGTGGATTAGAGGTAGCTTTTTAGTTGTTTCCCTATTTTCTCTTTTGTGGTGATTATCTCTTTAGGGTTTGGAAGGGCTTTGTTTGCCTCTGGCCTTATTTCTTTCCTCGTTGATTTGCTGCTTGTGGTTGGGTGGTTCTCTTTGGCATTTTATATTGTGGTTCTTTGTCTAGCTAGGTGACTACCAATTTTGTTTCTTTATTTTTTTGGAGATCTCTAGGTGGGTTGTGGCTATACTGTTTTCTTTCCCTATTTTATGATTTGTATTGGGTTAACATCTTGTTTTAGCTAGCTGCTCCCTTTACTGAATTGTAACTTCTGCTGTTATGTTTGGTTGTTGGGTGGCAGCTATTGGTCTCTTCTGAATTTGCTTAGTTTTGGTATTTTTAAATTCTTTTTGGTTGTTTTTCTGGTTTGGGTTGGTGTTTTCTTTTTGTTGGTTGTGTTCTTTGTTGATTGGTATATGGGCCGATACTTTGTTATTTTCTTTTTCTTCCAGACTTTGGTTTCTGTTTACTAGAGGAGATGGTTATGGCTATTTTTTGTCTATGCCTCTTGGTTTCTTGGCTGCTCTTGGATTAATTTGGTTTTCTTGAGGTGGTTGTGGCTCTCTTGGTGTCTTGGGATTAGATGTTGTCTTGCCTTGGATGCTTGTGCCTTGGCTTGGTGTCTTGGGATTTAGATTGGCTGTTGGTATTGAATCCCTATGGTTTATTTTGCTCTCCTTGTTTCTCGATATATCTTTGTCTTTTGATTCTTTATTTTTTCTTGCCTTGGTGGTGGTTTTGATGGTAATTTTGGATGCCCTCTTGTCTCCCTATAGCTTTCCTCTCTCTAGTGTTGCTTATCTTCTACTATTTTGCTATTTGGGTGGAGGTTTTACCCTTAGATTTGGATTAATATTGCTTTGGAGATAGTCGTGGGTTGTTGTTATGCCTTTGGGGCTGTTTTGTTGGCTTGTGTTGTTACCCCAATTCATGTTGACTGCTTTTTTTTTGTGTTTCTCTTCCTTTTGGTGGTGGCTTTGGTGGAATTACTGCTTGGTTTTTTTAGCTTGGCCACAGATCTTGTTGTAACTTTTGGGGTGCTAGCTTTATGTGATTGTGTTATTGGGTTTGGTTTTGGTTGGTACTTTCTCTATTTGTTTGGTGCAGGACCTGGGTCACTATGGGCTATTTTCCTTGGATGGTTTGCTTATATCAGGTATGTTGGCTATGATGGCATTGATGTTTCCTCATATCTTCTCTCTGATTGGTAGCATTACATATGACTATAACACTTCTCAGGAAGTTTGGATGCTCATATGTATTGTTTCCACTTGAGATGATCTTAACTGAGCCCAAGCCTTCTCTTTCTCAGCTCTCTCTAAATTTTTTACTTTATCCTTTTCTCTTGAGCTATGATTATTATCTTTGTAGTGTTTTGCAAAATTCTTTTGCAGGTTGGAACTTTATAGATGGAATGAACTATACTCAATCAACTCAACTGTTGTTGCTATGGATCTTGTTTATCTTGCTTTCTCAAAGGGATCAAGAGCTGCTTCTGACTAGTCCTTTTACTACTTTCATGAGTTGTAATAGTCTTATTTTGTGTCTTTTTCTCATATGCTTTTTAGCTATTGTATTTGTTTTTATTTTTCTTTTGTTTTCTTTTCCATTTCTATTGTACTTAGATGGGGGTTTGGCTCTTTAGGTCTCTTGTAGCTCTGAGAGTAGTAGAACTTTGAGCTTTACCCCTATTAAGGACATTGTATCTTTTCCTTTTATGGTAATAAAATTCTAACTTTTCCCAACAAAAAAACCCTAAACCTAAACCTAAACCTAAAAAAGCTTAAACCTAAAACCTAAACCCACAAAACCTACCCTAAACCTAAACCCTAAACCCTAAATCTAAACTCTAAACTAAACCTAAACACTAATAAATTAAACCCTAAAACCTAAAACCTAAACCTAAACTTAATAAAACCTAAAAATAAAATAAATAAATAAACTAAAAAAAAAATAAAAAAATAAAATAAAACCTAAACTAAAACCTAAACCTAAACTAAACAAAAAATCAAATAAAATAAAATAAATAAAAACCTAAACTAAACTAAAATAAAATAAACTTAAAATAAAATCTTAATAAAATAAAACCTAAAATAAAAATAAAATAAACCTATATAAAATAAAATAAAAATAAATAAAACCTAACCTAAAAAAATAAAAAAAAATAAAATCTAAAATAAATAAAAATAAACCCTAAACCCAAACTAAAAAAACTTAAACTTAAAATAAAAATATTAACAAAATAAAATAAACTAAATAAAATAAAACTAAATTAAAATAAAATAAACCTAAACTAAAATAAACTAAATTAAAATAAATAAAACTAAACTAAACCAAAATAAACTAAACTGACTTACCTAAAAATAAAATAAAATAAAATAAAAGACTAAACTAAAATAAAACTAAAATAAAATAAACCTAAAAACTAAAAAAAATAAAATAAAAAACCTAAACCTAAAAAAATAAAAAATAAAACTAAACCTAAAAATAAAAGAAATAAAACTAAACTAAAAAATAAACCTAAATCAAAAAAAATAAACTAAAATAAAATCTAAACAAAATAAATAAACTAAATAAATAAATAAAAACTAAATAAAAGTAAAATAAATAAATAAAAATAATATAAAATAAATAAAATAAAATAAAATAAATAAAATAAAACTAAACCTGAGTTTGCTTAATTTAAAATAAAAATCCTAAACCTGAAAACCAAAACCTAAACCCCCCCAACCCCCACTGAGCCACTAAAACCCCAAACCCTAAATCCTAAACCCCAAACATAAAAAACCCTAAACCACCCCAAACTGAAACCAAACCATAAATCCTAAACCCTTACCAGCACAAACCACAGGCCAAAAACCATAAAACCATGAAAAAACCACAAAGCAAAACCTGAGGCCCAAAACAAACTAAAACCCTAAATCCTGACACTAAACCAGGCAGACCCCAGGCCCTAAACTGAGCCACTAGGCCACAAACCCTAGGCCACTAGCCTAAAATACTAAACCTAAAAATAAAACTAGCCTAGGCCCAAAAAAAAATAAAACTAGGCTAAAAATAAAACTAAAAAGATAAGCTAAAACATAAACCAAAGAAACTAAAGATAAAATTTAATGAAAATAAAATTAAAACTAAATAAAGATAAAATAAACTAAGAAAATAAAAAAAATAAATAAACTAAAATAAATAAAAATAAACTAAATAAACTAAAACTATCACTTTGCTTAATTTAAATAAAATAAATAAATAATTAAAATGATTAAATTAAAAAAGGCCAAACTAACTTACTAACCTGACTAAATCTTAAACCCCTAATTAGGCGCAGGCCACTGACCCTGAGCCTAAATGCCTTCCTGGCAAACCACAAATCTTAGGCCTAAAATACTAAAGCCTGACACTGAGCCACTGACCCTGGAGTCAGATCTGGGCCACAGGCCCTGGGCCTGGGCCCTGGCATGACTCCTAAACTGAGCCTGAGCCCTGAGCCCCAGATACAGGCTAAGCCCCAGGCCTGGGCCACAACTGGGCCCACTGACTGAGGCTGGGCCTAGGCCTGGGAAACCTGAACTGGGCCAGCCCTGGGCTGAGCCCTAAGGCCCTATGGCACCTGGGACTGAAACACAGGCCACTGAGCCCAAAAGCCAAGCTGAGCCAGGCCACTAAGGCCCAGGCCTGGCTCTGAGCCCTGGGCCCTAAAATCACTGCCACTGAGCTACCCTGATCATACATGGGCCAAACCCTGGGCCCTACCAAGACCACTGAGCACCAAGGCCAGACCACACCTACCTACACTAACAGCTGACCTAAACCTACTAAATACCACAAAATAATATATAAAATGTAAACCTAATTAGATAAAAGATTAAATTAAATAAAACCAAAAACCTAAATTAAAGATAATGATAAAATAAAATAAAATAAAATAAAATAAATAAAAAATAAACTAAATAAAATAAAATAAACCTAAAATAAAACAAACTAAAATAAAAAAAACTAAACCTAAAATAAACATTAATTAAACCTAAAATAAAATAAAATAAAATAAAACTAATAAAAAACAAAACCTAAAAATAAACCTAAAACAAATAAAAAAACTTAAAACCAAAAAAAATCAAACATAAAAATAAAATAAAATAAAACAAAACAAAATAAACTTAAACAAAAATAAACTAAACCTAAACCTAAACCTAAACCAAAAATAAAATAAAATAAACTAAAATAAACCTAACCTAAACTAAAATAACCTAAATAAAAACATAAAAAACCTAAAACTAAACTAAAATAAAATAAAAAAAACCTAAACATAAAAAAATAAAATAAAATAAAAAAATAAAACTAAAAAAAATAAACCAAAACATAAAATAAAACTTTTATAAACTAAATAAAAAATAACTAAAGAAATAAACCTAAAATAAACTTATAAATAAAATAAAATGAACTTAAATAAAAATAAAAAAATAAATGAACTAAATAATTAAAATAAACTAAATAAACTAAATAACATAAACCAGGTGAACACTGACCACAGGCCCCTGACCTTTGAGCCCTAAGACCTGGCTAAGCAAGCCTAGGCCACTAAAGGCCCTGAGCCACTGAACCAGGCCACTGAGCCACCCAAAACCTGACTCTGCTGCCCTGGGCCATCATGATCCATGAGCCCTGAGCCCTAAATCTGAGCCACAAGGCCCTGAGCCATGGGCCAAAGGCCAAAAACCAAGATAGACCACTGGGCTGCCCTGACACTGGGCCAAGCCAAACTGAGAGGCTTAAAACCCAGGCTAGGCCTAAATAAAACCTAAAAGTAAGATAAATAAAAGAAAACCTAAAACTGATTAAAGATAAAAAAAAATTAAATAAAATAAAAACCAAAACTAAAAACTAAAACCTAAAATAAAATAAAAGAAAATAAAAGAATAAATAAACTAATAAAATAAAATAAAAAACTAAACTAAATAAAATAAAATAAACCTAAAAAAAAAAAATAACTAAATAAAATGAAACTAAATTAATAAACAGATTAACCTAAAATAAAATAAAATAAAAAGATAAAAAATAAAAAATAAATAAAACAAATAAAATAAAACTTAAAATAAAAGAAATAAAATAAAATAAAATAAATTAAACTAAAATAAATAAACTAAACTAAACTAAATAAAATAAACATAAACCTAAAATAAACTAAAATATAAAATAAACTAAAATAAAACTAAATAACCTAAAATAAACCTAAACCTAAAATAAAATATAAAACCTATAAACTAAATAAAAATAAAACCTAAACATAAAAAAATAAAAATAAAATAAAAACTAAAATAAACCAAAACAAACCTAAAACTTTAAATAAACTAATAAAAAAAACTAAAAAAAATAAACCTAAAAAAATAAAACTAAATAAATAAATAAAATGACTAAATAATAAAAAAATAAAATGAACTAAAGAAATAAAAATAAACTAAATAAATGTAACTAATACTTAATTTAAAAAAATAAATAAATAACTAAAAAAAATATAAAATGAAATAATAAATAAAAAATAAATAAAATAAAAATATTTAATAATAAAAATATAAATATAAAAACCTAAACCTACTATAAAAATATAAACCCTAAATCATAAATAAATACTAACTAAAATAACAACCCAAACCCTAAACCTACAAACCTAGGCCACATAAACTTACTGAGCCCTAACCACCCTACCACTGACCTAATACACTAGCCTAAACCACCCTCCACTCCATGAACAAAAACCAACAAAACTGAGCTGACCCTAAATCCTAACCACCCTAGGCCCTCCATAAACCTAAACCTACACCACCATACTGAATAACTAACCCTAAAATACTAATGGAATAAAAATTTACAAACCTAAAATAATAATAAATAACCTACTAACTACTTACCTAAACTAAAACCAAAAAATAAATGGTAGATGACTAAACTAACTAAAGTATAAACTTAAAATAAAAATAAAATGAACCTAAATAAAACTAAATAAAATAAAATTGAACCTAAAATAAACATTAATTAAACCTAAAATAAAATAAAATTAACTTAAATAAAACTTATACCAATTAATCTATAAATGGATAATTGAAACTCTAAACTAAAAGATAAAATAAGTAGAGATGGAATTGAAGAATGGTTGATCTAACATTGCGAAATGTTTCTTTAGTAGAGATGGATCTAGTTATCTAGGGTTTTTTTATTTGCTCTATGCTCATTATTTATCATGTCATCACTATCTTAGAAAACTTGGTCTCTTACATGGTTGATGAAATCCAAAGAAGAAATGTTGAATCTAAATTTGTTCACTATTAAAACCCATCACCTTAAACCTTAAACCTAAACCTAAACCTAAAACCCTCAACCATAAACCCAACCCAAATTAAAACCCTAAACCCTAAACTAGCCAAAACCCACACAAATCCTAAACCATAATAAACCTAAACTAAATCCTAAATGGTAAACTAAACCCAAATGAAAAACCTAAACCTAAAATAAAACCCACATAAATAAGAATAAAAAACCCACAAATAAAATAAAATAAACTAAACCTAAAATAAATCTAAAAAATAAATTAAAAATAAACCTGAGCTAAACTATATACCTAAACTTAAAAATAAATAATACATAAACCTAAACTAAATATAAGCATAAATAAAACTACTGAGCCTAAATAAACTAACCTAAAACCCCAGATAAAATAAAATAAAATTAAAAATAAACCTAACTACTAAAAAATAAACCAAAAAAAAACCTAAACTAGAGCCTAAAATCTAGACTAAAAAAATAAAACCTAAACCTAAAAATTAAATTAAATTAAAACTAAACTAAAATTAACCTAAACTAAAAACTAAAAAAAAATAAATTAAACAAAACCTAAACTAAAATAAATACTTAAAATAAATAAAAAAAATAAAATAATAAAAGAAACACCTAATAAAATAAATAAAATATTAAAATAAAATAAACCTTACTTGGGTTTACTTAATCTTAAATAAATAAATAAATAAATAATCTAACCTAGGCAGCAAACATTAAAAATAACCCAAAACCCTAAAGTAGCATACAACCCTAAACTGCCACTGGCACAGCCTAAATCTAACCAAGGTGAGCCACTAAAACCTGAGCCACAGGCCTAAATCCACCCCACACCACAAATCCTTGACAGAACACTAAAGCACTAAACCCCAGGCCCTAGGCCCTGAGCCCTGAGCCCTAGGCCTTAAACCAGACTAAACCTAAAGGCACAAACTAAACTAAAATAACCACAAAATAAGATAAAACTAAACTAAATAAAATAAAATAAACTTATGCAAGACCAAAATAAAACTAACTCTAAACTAAATAAATAATAAATAAAATAAAAAAACCTACCTAAGTAAAAAAAATGAAATAAAATAAAACATACTACAAGCCAAAACCAATGATAAATAAATAAAATAAATAAACTAAAGTAATATATAAATAAATAAAATAAAGATAAAAATAAAATAAAAATAAACCTCAAATAAAACTAAAAATAAATAAAAAAAAACCCTACTAAAAAACTTAAACCTAAAAATAAATAAAATAAACCTAAATCTAAACTAAAATAAACTAAAATAAATAAGTAAAACATAAACCTAAAATAAACTAACTAAAACTAAACCTAAAATAAAATAAAATAACCAAAATAAACACAAAAAAATATAAACCTAAAATAAACTTAAAATAAAACCTAAAATCTAAACATAAAAATAAAATAAAACCTAAATCTAAACTAAAATAAAATAAAATAAAACATAAAATAATAATAAAACTAAAGTAAAAAAAAGAAACATAAACCTCTAAACCTAAAAATAAACTAAAATAAAAACCTAAAATAAAATAAATAAACAATTTAAATAGTAAGAAATAAAATAAAATATAAGGCAAAATCAAAATTAAAATATAATAAAATAAAAAAAAAAATAAATAAACTAAAATTAAAAGTTTGCTTAATTTAAAATAATATATAATAAAATAATAAAAACCTGGCACGAGCCCTAAACTGACCTCCTGACACTGAGCCACTGGGCCACAGGCCCCCAGCCACTGACCTACCACCCAGCTATGCCACAAACCTTAGCCATGATAAATGAGTAAAATAAACCCTGACTAGGCCCTGAGCCTGACTCCAGGCACCACCTGAGCAGCCCAGACTGAGCAAGACCACAGGCCACTGGGCCCACTGGGCCCTGAGCTAGGCCCCCAAGCCTTGGCCTGGGCCATGGGCCCTGGGCCCCAGACCCTGGGCCCTGGGCCTAGGCCCACCTAGGCCAAAGGCCAAAAGCTAAATAAAACCTAAAATTAAATAAATAAAAAAACCTAAATAATAAAATAAACATGACTAGACTGGCCAGGCTGAGCCCAGGCCTAAAACCTAAACCTAAAGCTTAAAAATATATAAGATAAAATAATAAAATTAACTAGATAAAAGATAAATAAAACATAAACTAAAATAAAAAATAATAAAGAAACTAAAAATAAACCTAAATAAAAGAAACTAAAATGGATAAAAAAAAATAAACCTAAAATAAAATAAATAAAATAAAAACTAAATAAAACCTAAACCTAAAAAAAACATAAAATAAAACCTCAAAATAAATAAAAAATAAAACAAACCATAAATTAAAAAAAAATCCTCAAATAAAAATAAAATAAACTAAACCTAAATTAAAATAAACTAAACAAATAAAATAAAATAAATAAAACTTAAACCTAAATTAAAATAAAACCTAAACCATAAATAAATAATTAAAATAAATAAAAAAAATTAACCTAAACTTAAATAAAAAATAAAACCTAAAATGAACCTAAAATAAACCAAAAACCTAAAAAATAAAATAAAACCTAAACTAAACTAAATAAAATAAAACAAACCCAAAAATAAAATAAAATAAAACTAAACTAAAATATAAAAAACTTAAACCTAAACTAAAAATGTAAATAAAATGTAAAAAAAATAAATGATCCTAAATTAAATGGAATTAATTAAAATAAATAAATTAATTAAACCTAAATCTATTGGTTTGAAATTTAAAAAAAATAAATCTAACCCTAGGCCTGAGCCAAACCCTCCACCAAGCCCAAAACTAACCCTAAACATAACCATGAGCCTTCCTAGGCCTAAACTAAATCTAAACCCCAGGCACTAAAATAAAATTTTTGAAAATGCTCACTACTGAGCCAATCCTAATCACTGAGCCTGGGCCAACCCTGCCAGGCCACAAAGCTGCTAGCCTAGGCCTAAACCCACAACCCAGAGCCAAAAAACTCTTAAAATCCTAAACCACACACTAGCCAGGCCAGAGAGTTAGGCCTACTATAACCAAACCCTAGGCAGCAGAGGAAACTAAAGGCTAAACTTAAAACAGACTAAAATAAAACCTAAAAAATTAATGAAAACTAAACTAAAATAAAATCAAAAAATAAATAAAATAAAAGAAATGAGATTTAAACATAAAGCTAAACATAAATAAAAAAATAAATCAGACTAAATAAAATAAATAAAACTAAACTAAACTAAAAAAAAATAAAAAAGAAAACCTAAAATAAAATAAAACTAAACCTATAAAATAAAATAAACCTAATAAAATAAAATAAAACTAAAAAAAAAAATAAAAAATAAAACCTAAATAATCTAAAAAAAAACTAAACCTAAAATAAAATAACATAAACCTAAACTAAACTAAATAAAACCTAAACAAACCTAAAATAAAATAAAACCTAAACTAAAACAAACTAAATAAAATAAAATAAAGTAAAAATGAACCTAAACCAAAATTAAAAAATAAAACATAAAAATAAACCTAAAATAAAAACCTAAAACCTAAACATAAAAAAATAAAATAAAAACCTAAACCAAAACCTAAAGAAAAAAGATAAAATGGAAACCTAAAAAATAAAATAAAAATAAAACTAAACTAAAAAAATAGACTAAACTAAACTAAGAAAAAAATAACAATAAAAACCTAAACTAAAATAAATAAACTAAGCTGAATAAGAATAAAAATAAACCTAAATAAAAATAAAAATAAAAAATAAACTAAAATAAATGAAAAAATAAACTAAATAAAATTAAGTAAACTAAACTCGGTTTAATTTTAAAAAAAAATATAAACCCTAAATCACGAAACACAAACCTAAAACCTACAACCCACAAAACCTAAACCTAAACACTAAAACTAACCATAAACTAAACCTAAAGCATAAACCATAAACCTAAACCACAACTTAAACTTAAAGTAACTAAATAAATTAAAAAATTAAACTAAACCCATAAATAGGCAAAAACCCTGAGGGAATATCACATCAATTAGGCTCAGTCTAGATCTGGCGATGGAGGTGAAGGTGATGCAGCCATTATCATAGTGGTGGTGGAGGATCTAGATGTGCTGGTGGATATGAAGGTGGTGGTTAGAGTAGTGGTGGTTATGTAGGCGAGAAGAACGATGAAGGTTACAGCCGTGGTGGTTATGGAGATGGGAGATTGGGGATATGATGGTGGATCCCGCTACTCGAGGGGCTGGGGTGGTTCTGATGGGAACTAGAGAAACTAAAGAAATGCCGATTCAATCTTTTTCTTATGGAACTTTATCTTTATAATAGAGACGATTCTAGTTATCTCTAAGATTTTTTTATTTTTTCTATGAGTCCTCATTTTTTGTCTATGTCTTCGATTGTGTCTTAAAAAACTTGGTGTGTTACTTGTTTGATGAAATAAAAAAGAAGAAATGTTGAATCTAAATTTGTTCTCTATCAAAAAAAATAAAAACCCCAAAACCCTAAACTAAAATCAAAATCCTAAACTTAAAATGTAAATGCTAAACCCTAAAACCCCTAAACCATAAACCCTAAATGGGAAATCATGAAACCCTTAACCTTAAACCTAAACCTAAACCAAACATAAACCCTAAACCTAAACCCAAACTACCACACCCTAAACCATAATCTAAATCTAAAACTTAAACTACTAAAAAACAAAAATAAAATAAATAAAACTTAAATCAAATATAAAATAAAATAAAATAAAATAATAATAGCAAGCTAAAATCTAAACCTAAACCTAAACCTAAACCTAATCCTAAATTAAAAGAAAATAAAATAAAACTAAAATAAAATAAAATAAATAAAATCTAACTAAACTAAAAAAAATAAAAAACCTAAAAAATAAAACTAAACTAAAATAAATAAAATAAATCAAAATAAAATAAAATAAAAACTAAATAAAAACATAAACCTAATAAAAAAAAAAACCTAAAATAAATAAAATAAATTCTAAACCTAAACTAAAAGCTAAACTAAAATAAAAAATATTAAACCTAAACTAAACTAAAATAAACTATTTGTTTTCAAGTTTAGGTCTAGGTTTAGGATTATGTTTATTTTTTAATTCAATTTTATTTTTATTTTTTTTTTAGGTTTATTTTTATTATTTTAGGTTTATGTAGGTTTTCAATTTATTTTTTTAGGTTTATTTTTATGTTTTATTTTCTAGTTTAGGTTTAGGTTTATTTTTAATTTGTTTTATTTTATTTAGTTTAGGGTTTAGGTTTAGTTTATTTTAGGTTTATGTTTTTATTTTAGTTTAGGGTTTAGGTTTTTTTTAATTTTTTTATAATGTTTTTATAGGTTTATTTTTTAGGTTTAGGTTTTATTTAATTTTATTTTATTTTATTTTAGGTTTATTCTAGGTTTATTTTATTTTTATTTTACGATTAGTTTTTTATTTTATTTTTTTATCGGTTTATTTTATTTTTTAGTTTAGGTTTTATTTATTTTAGTTTAGTTATTTTAGTTAGGTTTTATTTATTTCATTTGTTATTTTTTAGGTTTAGTTTAGGGTTTAGGTTTTATTTTCTTTATTTCTTGGTTTATTTTTTATGTTTAGGTTTTTTATTTAGTTTTATTTTATTATATTAGGTTTATTTTATTTTTTGTTTTATGTTTAGTTTTATTTTAGGTTTATTTTATAATTAAGTTAGTATTTATTTTATTTTAGTATAGTTTTATTTTAATTTATTTTATCTTTAGGTTTAGGTTTAAGTTTTAGTTTAGGTTTTATTTTAGTTTATTTTTTAATTATATTTAGGTTTAAATTTTTTTATTAATTTTATTTTTGGGCTTTATTGGCTTTAGGTTTAAGTTTTTAGGTTATTAAGGTTTAGGGTTTAGGGTTTAGGGTTTACTCTTTAGGGTTTAGGTTTTAAGTTTAGGGTTAGGGTTAGGGGTTTGGTTTGGTTTAGGGTTTATTTTAACTTATATTTAGGGTTTCAAGTTTAGGGTTTAGGTTTTGTTTAGGACTTAGGGTTTATTCAGATTTTAAGCTTAGGGTTTTAGGGCTTAGGGTTTAGGGTTTAGGGTTAGGGTTAGGGTTTAAGGTTTAGGGTTAGAATCGGGTTTATTTATGATTTAGGGTTTAGGGTTTAAATTTAGGATTTAGTTTTTGGGGTTTTAAAAAGTAAACTTTGGTTTAGGTGTATTTAGTTTATTTTTATTTATTTTATTATTTTTATTTAGGTTTATTTTTTATTTATTTAGTTTGATTTATTTATTTTATTTAGGTTTTTTATTTTAGTTTATTTTTTGTTTAGTTTAGGTTTATGTTTATTTTTAGTTTAGTTTTATTTTTAATTTTAGTTTAGGTTTTTTTTTTTATGTTTAGATTTAGAGTTTCATTTTTATTTTTTTAGGTTTAGGTTTTAGGTTTATTTTAGGTTTATAGTTTTATTTTTTATTTATTTTATGGTTTAGGTTTATTTTATTTTAGGTTTTATTTATTTTAGTTTAATTGATTTTGTTTAGGTTTAGGTTTATTTTATTTATATTAGGTTTAGGTTTTTTTTAGTTTAGGGTTTAGGTTTATTTTTATTTAGGTTTATTTTTTAGGTTTAAGTTTTTATTTAGTTTTATTTTATTTTATTTTCTTTATATTTTGTTATTTTATTTTACATTTAGGTTTTTATTTTATTTAGGTTTTTTATTCATAGGTTTATTTTATTTATTAGGTTTTTATTTATTTAATTATAATTTAGTTTATATTTTTTTACTTTTTTTATTTTTAGGTTTGGGTTTAGGTTTAGGTTTTCATTTATTTTATTTATTTATTTTATTTTGGTTTAGGTTTTTTTTTATTCTATTTTTAAGTTTTATTTAGTTTAGGTTTATGTTTTTAGGTTTTTAGGCTTTTAATGTTTAGGGTTTAGGGTTTAGGGTTTAGGGTTATATTAGTACTTTGGGTTTATGGTTTAGGGTTTAGGGTTTAGGGTTTAAGGTTTAGGGTTGTAGGTTTTATGATTTGGGTTTAGGTTTAGGGTTTTGGGTTTGAATTTAGAGCTTAAAGTTTTTTTTATTTTGTAAATCATTTAGGTTTAGGTTTATTAGTATATTTAGTTTATTTTTTATTTATTTAGTTTATATTTTATTTTTTATTTAGGTTTATTTAGTTTAGTTTATTAATTTTAGATTTTTTACATTTTAGTTTAGGTTTTTTATTTTAGTTTAAATTTTAAGTTTATGTTTAAAATTAGGTTTATTTTTTTAGTTTAGTTTTATTTTTATTTTAATTTTTAGGTTTAGGTTTTATTTTATTTTTTAGGTTTAGGTTAAGGTTTTATTCTATTTTTTTAGGTTTAGGTTTTAGGTTTTTTATTTTAGGTTTTTTAGGTTTTATTTTTTTTAGTTTAGGTTTAGGTTTATTTTTATTTTATTTTATTTTATTTTGTTTATTTTAGGATTAGGTTTAGGTTTTGTTTATTTTAGTTTAGGTTTAGGTTTATTTTATTTTGTTTATTTTAATTTTATCTTAGGTTTAGGTTTTATTTTTTATTTATTTTTAGGTTTATTTTTTAGGTTTAGGTTTTAATTTAGTTTTATTTTATTTTATTTTAGGTTTATTTTATTTTTATTTTACATTAATATATTTTATTTTGGTTTTTATTCTTAGGTTTATTTTAGTTTTAGTTTAATTTAGGTTTTATTTATTTTATTTTTTAGTTATATTTATTTTTATTTTTTTATTTTTTTTAGTTTAGGTTTTTTTAGTTTATGTTTTATTTTATTTTATTTATTTTATTTCATTTTATGTTTAAGTTTTTTAATTTATTTTATTTTTAGTTTTTATTTGGTTTAACTTAAGTTTTTTAGGTTTATAGGGTTTAGGGTTTAGGGTTTAGGGTTTAGGGTTTAGGGTTTAGGTTTATAGTTTATGGTTTATGGTTTATGGTTTAGGGTTTAGTGTTTAGGCTTTATGCTTTAGGGTTTAGGGTTTAGGATTTAGGGTTTAGGGTTAGCTTAAGGTTTATGGTTAGTTTAGGGTTTATTTGGGTTTAGTGTTTTAGGGTATAATTTAGGGTTTAGGGTTAGTTTAGAGTTTTGGGTTTAGGGTTTTAGGGTTTAGGGTTTAGGGTTTAGGGTTTAGGGTTTAGGATTTAGGGTTGTAGGTTTAGGTTTCAGGTTTTTTTTTAATTAAGCAAGTGGTAGGTTTAGGTTTATTTAGTTTATTTAGTTTCTTTTTTATTTATTTTAGTTTATTATTTTCATTTTATTTAGTTTTTTATTTTTATTTAGTTTTATTTATATTTTTTAGGTTTGTTTATTTTAGTTTTGGTTTTTTTTTATTTGTTTATTTTTAGGTTTAGGTTTAGGTTTATGTTTATTTTTAGTTTAATTTTATTTTATATTTTATATTTTTATGTTTGGTTTTTTATTTTTATTTTAGGTTTAGGTTTTTTATTTTATTTTTTAGGTTTATCTTTTGGTTTTATTTTTTTAGTTTAAGTTTAGGTTTATTTTTAGTTAATTTTATTATATTCAATTTAGGGTTTAGGTTTAGTTTATTTTGGATTTATGTTTAGGTTTAATTTATCTTAGTTTAGGTTTATATTTATTTTATTTTATTTATTTTAGGTTTAGGTTTTTTTAGTTTAGGGTTTAGGTTCTATTTTTTTGTATATTTTTAAGTTTTATTTTTAGGTTTATTTTTTTAGTTTGGTTTTATCTAGTTTTATTTTAATTTATTTTAAGTTTATTTTATTTTTATTTTACATTTAGTTTTTATTTTATTTAGGTTTTTATTACTTTTAGGTTTATTGTATTTTTTTTATTTAGTTTAGGTTTTTTTATTTTAATTTAGTTTAGTTTTTTTATTTTTATTTTTTATTTTTTTAGGTTTGGGTTTAGGTTTATGTTTAGGTTTTATTATATTTATTTAGTTTATTTATTTATTTTTTGTTTAGTTTATTTATTTATTTTATTTTAGGTTTATTTATTTAGTTTAGGTTTAGGCTTTTAGGTTTTTAGGGTTTATGGTTTAGGGTTTAGGGTTTAGGGTTTAGGGTTTAGGGCTTGGGGTGGGTTTAGTGTTTAGGGTTTAAGGTTTAGTGTTTTATGGTTTAGGGTTTAGGTTTTAAGGTTTTATGGTATAGGGTTTAGGGTTTAGGGTTTTAGGGTTTAGAGTTTAGGATTTAAGTTTGTAGGTTTAGGATTTAGGGTTAGGATTTTTTTTCTATTTTTTATTTTTTTTTTTGGTTTTTATGGTTTAGGATTTAGGGTTTAGGTTTTAGGTTTAAGGTTCACATTTTAGTTTAGGGTTTAAGTTTTAGGTTTTGGGTTCAAGTTTTAGTTTAGGGTTTAGGGTTTTTGGTTTTTTTAATAGAGAACAAACTCATATTAGACATTTCTTTTCTTCGATTTCATCAACTAAGTAGCACACTAAGTTTTCTAAGACACAAGCGATGATATAGATAAATAAGATTGCATAAAGCAACTCAAAAACCCTAGATAACTAGAACTGTCTCTACTGAAAAGACACATTTCCATAAGCAATAGATCAGATCAGCCATTCTTCAATTTCTCCAATTCCCATCAGAACCACCCAGGCCTCTCGAGTAGTGGGATCCATCATAATATCCCCTATCTCTCCCTCTGACACCACCACATCTTCCTCCATGCTCCTCCTGCCTCCATAACCACTACTCTCCAACCACCTTCCATATCCACCACAACCTCAGATTCCCCACCACCCCTGATAACTTCAGCCTCCTTTGCCTCCACCGCTAGATCTAGACTGAGCAAGGTTGATGGTGACATTCATACCGTCAAGGTTCTACCCATTATTAGGGTTTTGGTGTTGGTTTAGCTTTAATAGGTTTTAGGGTTTAGGTTTATTTTTAAATTTATTTAGCTACTTTAGGTTTAGGTTTAGGGTTTTGGTTTTAGGGTTTAGGGTTCAGGTTTAAGGTTTAGGGTTTAAGGTTTAAGGTTAGGGTTTAGGGTTTAGGGTTTAGGTTTTTTGGGTTTAGGCTTTAGGGTTTTAGGGTTAATGCTTTTAGGGTTTAAGCTTTAGGGTTTAGGGTTCTTTAGGGTTCAGGATTTAGGGTTGTAGGTTTTGAGTTTAGGGTTTAGGGTTGTAGGTTTTGTGTTGTAGGTTTAAGGTTTAGGGTTTTCTTAAATTAAGTAAACTAGTAGATTTAGGTTTATTTTTTTTATTTAGTTTAATTTATTTATTTTAGTTTAGGTTTTTTTTAGGCTTAGGCTTAGGTTTAGGTTTATTTTGTAGTTGAGTTTTATTTTTTTTTTCTTTAGGTTTAGGTTTTTAGGTTTTTAAGGTTTAGGGTTTAGGGTTTAGGGTTTAGGGTTTAGAGTTTTAGCATTTAGGGTTTAGTGTTTAAATTTAGTTTAGTATTTCTGATTTAGTGTTGTTTAGGGTTTATTTGGATTTTGGGTTTAAGTTTTAAGGTTTTAGTGTTTGGGGTTTAAGGTTGTAGGTTTAGGGTTTAGGGTTTAGGGTTTGTTTTAGGGTTAGGGATTTTTTTAAATTTTTAAAATTTTTTCTTAATTTTTTACTTTTTATTTTTAGGGTTTAAGGTTAAGGTTAAGGTTTAGGGTTTAGATTTTAGGTTTAGGGTTCAAGTTTTTGTTTAAGGTTTCTTTTTTATGTTTAAAAGAGACCAAATTCATATTCAACATTTCTTTTTTTCGATTTCATTGACCTTATAACTTACCATGTTTTCTAAGTCAAAAGCGATGACATAGATAAAATTTGAGCATGCATAGAGCAAATAAAAACCCTAGATAACTTGAACCATCTCTACTATAAAGACACAGTTCCATAAGTTGCAAATCGGATCGACCATTCTTCAGTTTCGCTAGTTCCCATTAGAACCACCCTCGCCTATCGAGTATCGGGATCCACCATCGTATCCCTGGTCTCTCCCTCCGCCACTACCACCATTGTAACCTCCGTCACTCTTCTCGCCTCCATAACCACCATTGCTCCGACCACCACCTCCATATCCACCTCCAGAGCCCCCCACCACTTCTTCAGCTTTAAAAATAAAACCTAAAACCTAAACCTAAAAAAATAAAATAAAAACCTAAACCTAAACCTAAAAATAAAAAATAAAACTAAACCTAAAAATAAAAGAAAAATAAAACTAAACTAAAAAATAAACCTAAATCAAAAAAATAAACTAAAATTAAAATCCTAAACAAAAATAAATAAACCAAAAAATAAATAAACTAAACTAAATAAAAGTAAAAACAAACCTAAATAAAAATAATAAATAAAATAATATAAAATAAACTAAAATTAATAATAAATAAACTAAATAAACTAAATAAACCTAAACCTAGGAGTTTACTTAATTTAAATAAAAAATATCATAAACCCTAAACTCACCCTAAAACCTAAACCCTATGACCCTGACACTGACCAAACCCCAAACCCTAAACCCTAAAAATAAAACCCTAAACCCTAAACCCAAAACTGACCATAATCCTGATCCTTGCTTGACCAAACACCCTAAACTAACCTTGTAAACCACCTCTAAACCCAGGCCTAAAGCTGAGCGTTAAACCCTAAATCCTACACTAAACTCAAACCCTACACTGGGCCCCAGACCCTGGGCCCTAAAACCCTAAACCCTAAACCTTAAACCTGGGCCTTAAAACTAAACCTAAAAATAAAATAAAACCTAAACCTAAAATAAAATTAAAATAAAACTAAAAAATTAACCCACATAAACCAAAGAAATTAAAATTAAACTTAAACAAAATAAATAAATTAAACTAAATAAATAAAATATAAACCTAAACAAATAAAAAATAAAATAAACTAAAATAATTAAAAAATAAATTAAATAAACCTAAACCTATCACTTTACTTAATTTAAATAAAATATAATAAATAATTAAATAATTAAATTAAAAAACCTTAAACCCTAAACCCTAAACCCTAACCACCTTAAACACTAAATCCTAAACCCTAATATGTAAACCTTAAACCCTAAACCCTAAACCCTAAATACCCTAAACCCTAAACCCTAAACACTAAACCACTAAATCACAACACCCCAAACAGGTCCTGAGCCACTGACCCTACCCTAACACTGACCACAGTCCAACCCACCACCAAACCCTGACCCTATGGCAGGTGACCCTGACCTAAACCCAAACCACTAAAACCTTACCACAACCACAAACCACAGACCCTAAACCCACCTGAGGCTAAAGCCTTAGGCTCCCCAGGAATCCTGAGCCCACCTGGGCTTTGAAACCTGGGCCCTGGGTTAAGGGCTTTGACGCCCAGGCAACCCAAAACCTTTCTAAAGGCTGATGCTAAACCTGGGCCAACTGGGCCACCCTAACTCTGGGCCCTAAACCCTAAACCCTCTCATGCCCTAAAACCCACTTATTATGATCCATAAAACCCACCACCACCCTAAAACCCTAAACATGGGCCAAACTAAAACCTAAACCTGACCCACACTACGAACTCTAAAACCCAAACCTAAACTAAATAAAACCTAAAAGTAAAATAAATAAAAAAACCTAAACCTAATTAAAATAAAAAAATTAAATTAAATAAAAACCAAAACTACAACTTAAACCTAAACCAAAATTAAAAAATAAAAGAAAATAAAAAATAAAAACTAAACTCAAATAAAATAAATAAAAACCTAAACTAAACTAAAAAATAAAATAAACATAAAAATAAAAAATAACTAAATAAAATAAAAACTAAACTTAAAATAAACATTAATTAAACATAAAATAAAATAAAATAAAAACTGAATAAAAACTTAAACCTAAAAATAAACCTAAAACAAATAAAAAATAAAACTTATACCTTAAACTAAAAAAAATCAAACATAAAATAAAAATAAATTAAACTTAAAATAAAATAAACTAAACCTAAACCTAAACCTAAATTAAACTAAACCTAAACCTAAATTAAGAGTAAATATAAGAAAATAAACTAAAAATAAACCAAAACCTAAACTAAAAAGTATAGCCTAAAAATAAACATAAACCTAAACCTAAAAAAGTAATTTAAAAACCTAAACCTAAACTTTAAAATAAAAAATAAAACCTAAACATAAAAAATAAAATAAAAAAAAACTAAAATAAAAAAATAAACCAAAACATAAACATAAAACTTTAAAATAAACTAAAATAAAAACCTTAACTAAAAGAAATAAACCTAAAAAAATAAACTAAACTAAATAAAAATAAAAATGAACTTAAATAAAAATAAAAAAAATAAAATGAACTAAAAGAACTAAAAAATAAACTAAATAAACATAACCCAACGGATTTACTTAATTTAAAAAAAAGTAAAAAAATAACTTAAAAAAACCCTAAACCCTAAACCATGAACCCTAACCCTAACCCTAACGCTAAACCTTAAACGCTAAACCCTAAATCCTAAACCCCAAACCTTAAATAACCCTAAACCCTAAAACTTTAAACCCACTACCCTAAACCATAAACCTTAAATCCAAACCCTAAATAATAAATCCTAAACCCCTACCCTAAACCCTAAAACCCTAAACTAACGTTAAACCTTAAGCAAACCATAAACCCTAAATCTTAAATCATAAATATCCTAAACTCTAAAGGCCCTAAACCTGGGCCAACCACTATGCCTCCCACTATGGGCCACTCTGACCCACACCAAATACTCATGGGCCAGCCCTTACCTAAACTAAACCATAAACCCACCCTCCACTATCCCTAAACTGACTGGGCCAGCCCAGGCCCTAAACCTGGCCATGGGCCACAAAAACTCCCAAACCACTCCACTGATCTAGGCCACCCCAGGCCCTGGGCCACAACCACTCCATGGGCCCTAAACTACCATAAACCTTGCCCCCTAAACCCTAAACCCTGGGCCACTGGGCCCTAAACTCTAAACCATAAAACCTAAAAATAAACCTAAATGAATAAAACCTAAAATAAAATAATTACAAAACCTAAATAAATAAAATAAAAGATAAAATAAATCCTAAACTAAAACCTAAACCTAAACCTAAAATTAAACTTAAAAAAAATAAAATAAGGTAAAAAAATGAACTAAATTAGAATAAAGTAAATAAAAACCAAAACTAAAATAAAAAAAATAAAATGAACCTAAAAATAAAAAAAACTAAATAAAATAAAAATTGAACTAAAATAAACATTAATTAAACCTAAAATAAAATTAAATTAACTTAAATAAAAACCTATACCTAAAAATTAATCCTAAAAATAAATGAAAAGATAACCTAAACCACAAATTAAAAAAAAACCTAAACCTAATAGAAAAATAAAATAAAAAAAATAAAATAAACTAAAACTAAAATAAACTAAACTATACTAAATAAAAGCTAATCCTAAACCTAAAATAAACTTAACCTAACCCTAAACATAAATTAAATAAAATATAATAAACTAAAAATAAACCTAACCTAAAAAAATATACAAATAAACCCTAAATAAGAACCTAAAACATAAACCAAAAAAAATAAATTAAAAACCTAAACCTAAACTTAAGAATAAAAAATAAAACTTAAACATAAAAATAAAAATAAAAATAAAATTAAACTAAAAATAAACCTGAACGTAATCTAAAAAAAGTAAAACCTAAAAAAAAACCTAAAATAAAAACCTAAAACCCAAGCCTAAAAAAATAAAATAAAAACTAAACCTAAACCGAAAAATAAAAAATAAAACCTAAACCTAAAAATAAAATTGAAATAAAACTAAACTAAAAAATTAACCTAAACCCAAATGTAAACCGTAAAAATAAAGTAAAATAAAAAACCTAAAGTAAAATAAATAAACCTAAAATAAATAAACTAAACTAAATAAAAATAAAAATGAACCTAAATAAAAATAAAAAATAAAATAAACTACAATAAAGACAAAATAAACTAAATAAACTAAATAAACCTAAACCTACTAATTTACTTAATTTAAAAAATTAATAAATTAAGAAACCCTAGAACTTAAACCTTAGATGCTAAACCCTAAAAACCATAAACCTTAAATCCTACACTCTATACCCTAAACCATAAACCACAGCCCAAACCCACCCTAAACAACCTCAAACCACTAAACCTCTAAACCCTAAACCCTAAAGCAAAACCCTAAACCCTAAATCGTAAAGCCTAAATCCTAATCCATAATCCACAAACTAAACCTAAAACCCTAAATTGTAAATCCTAAACCTTAAACCCTAAACTAACCCTAAATATTAAGCTATCCCTAAACCCTAAAGCCTAAAAACTAAACGCTAAACCCTAAACCTTAAACCTTAATCATAAACCCTAAACCCTAACCCTACTGGAGTTGCTGGTGGATATGATAGTGGTTATGGAGGAAAAATTTGGAGGTGGGGGATCTAGAGGTGCTGATGGATCTAGAGGTGCTGGTGGATATGGAGGCGGTGGTTATGGAGGTAGGAGGAAGGATGGAGGTTACAACCATAGTGGTGGCTGAGGGATAGATCAAGGATATGATGGTGTATCCCATTACTCTACAGATGAGAGTGGTTCTGATGGGAATTAGAGAAACTGAAGAATGGCTGATTTAACCTATTGCTTATGGAAATGTTTCTTTACAGTAGAGATGGATCTAGTTATCTAGGGTTTTTTATTTGCTCTATGCATGCTCATTTTTTATCTATGTCATCACCTGTATCTTAGAAAACTTGGTCTCTTACATGGTTGATGAAATCCAAAAGAAGAAATATTGAATCTGAATTTGTTCTCTATTAAAAACCCATCACCTTAAACCTTAAACCATAAACCCTAAACCTTAAATCCTAAAAACCCTAAAAACCCTCAAACCATAAATCCTAAACCCTATTCCTTAAACCCTAAACCCTAATCCCTAAACAAACCTAAACCTGAAACCTAAATCCTAAACCGTAAACCCTAAATCCTAAAGAGTAAACCCTAAACCCTAAACGAAAAAACCCTAAACCCTAAAATAAAACCCAAACATAAAATAAGAATAAAAACCCTAAAATAAAATAAAAACTAAATAAAAAACCTAAAATTAATCTAAAATAAAATTTAAAATAAAACCTAAACCCTAAACTAAATATAATCCTAAACCTAAAATAAATATAATAAAATAAACATAAACCTAGACTAAAATAAACTAAACTAATATAAATAAAACCTAAACTTAATCCTAAAATAAACTAAACCTAACCCCAAATAAAATAAAATAAATTAAATTAAAAATAAAGCTAAACCTATACTAAAAAATAAAACTTAAAAATAAACCTAAACTAAAAACCTAAAACCTAAATTTAAAACTAAAAATAAAAATAAAAAATAAAACCTAAACCTAAAAATTAAATTAAATTAAAACTAAACTAAAAAATTAACCTAAACCTAAACCTAAACCAAAAAAATAAATTAAAATAAAAAACCTAAACTAAAATAAATAAACTTAAAATAAATAAACAAAACTAAATAAAAATAAAAACAAACCTATATAAAATAAACTAAAATAAATTAAAAAATCTAAATAAACCTTAACATACTAGTACACTTAATCTTAAAAAAATAAATAAATAAATAAATAAAATTCTAACCCTAAACCTTAAACATTAAAACTATCCCAAAACCCCTGAAAACCCTACATACAACTAACAAACCCTAAACCCTACCCTAAACCCTAAAGCCTAAGGAACAAAACCCTAACCCTAATGTCCACCCCTAAACCCTAAATCACGTGACACCACACTAAACAATAAACCCCAAACCCTAAACCCTAAACCTAAAACCTAAACCACAAATCCTAAAAAACCTAAAAACCTAAACTAAACTAAATAAATAAATAAAATAAATAAAAAACCTAAATAAATAAAATAAAACTTATACCAAAACCAAAAATAAATTAAAGCTGAACCCTAAACTAAATAAAATTAAATTAAATTAAAATAAACCTAAACCTAAACCTAAGTAAAATAAAAAAATGAAATAAAATAAAACATAGACTTCCTTAACCAAACCAAAAAAAATAAATAAAATAAAACTAAACTAAAATAAAATAAATAAAACTAAACTAAACTAAAAAAATAAAAACCTAAATAAATTTGAACTAAAATTAAAATAAAATAAACCAAAAATAAAATAAAATAAACAAAATAAAACCTAAACCTAAAAAAAATAAAACCTAAAATAAATAAAAGAAAACCTAAACCCTAAACTATAAAAAAAAAACTTATAAAATAGATAAAATAAACCTAAACCTAAACTAAAATAAACTAAACTAAAATAAGTAAAACCTAAACATAAACCTAAAATATACTAAACTAAACCTAAACTAAAAAAATAAAATAAATAAAAAATAAACTTAAACATAAATAAAAATATAAAACCTAAAAATAAACCTAAAATCTAAACATAAAAAAATAAAATAAAATCCTAAATGTAAAACTAAAAATAAAAAATAAAACCTTAACATAAAAAATATTAATAAAACTAAAGTAAAAAAGAAACATAAACTTAGCTCTAAACCTAAAAAATAAACTAAAAAAAACCTAAAATAAAATAAATATACCTAATTTAAATAAATGAGACTAAAATAAAATAAATATAAGGAAAATCAAAATTTAAAATATAATAAACAAAATAAAAAATAAACTAAATAAACTTAAAATTAAAAGTTTACTTAATTTAAAATAATAAAAATAATAAATAAATGGAAAAACCCTACTAAACAACTAACCTAGGCCTGACCCCTACCCTGAGCCACACTAATGCCACAACCATAGCTGTACTACCTACCCTAAACCCTAATAAATAAATAAATAAATAACCTAACCCTAAACCCTAAAGATAAGCTGTCCACCTACCTACCAAAACAAACCTAAAGACCCTAGGCCCTAAACCCTAAACTAATGATAAACCCCAAAACCTTCAACCTCAACCATAAACCCTACCCCAAACTCTAAACCCCAGACCCTAAACCCAAACCCTAAAATAAAACCTAAACCAAACCAAAACTAAATAAAGCCTAAAATTAAATAAATAAAAAAACAAAAACCTAAATAAAATAAAATAAAAACATAAACTAAAATCTAAACCCAAACCTAAATCTAAACCTAAACTTAAAAATATAATAAAATAAATAAAATAAAAATTAAACTAAAATAAAATAAATAAAAACATAAACTAAAATAAAAAATAATAAAAGAAACCTAAAAATAGAAAACCTAAATAAAATAAAAACTAAACATAAGATAAAAAAATAAACCTAAAATAAAATAAAATAAAAACTAAATAAAAACCTAAACCTAAAAAACAAACATAAAAATAAAACCTCAAAATAAATAAAAAATAAAGCCTAAACCATAAACTAAAAAAAAACCTAAGCCTCAAATACATAAAATAAAATAAATCTAAACCTAAATAAAAATAAACTAAACAAAAAAATAAATAAAACCTAAACCTAAACTTAAATTAAACAAAACCTAAACCATAAAATAAATAAAATAAAATAAATAAAAAATTAACCTAAACTTAAAGTGAAAAACAAAACCTAAACATGAACCTAAAACAAAAACCAAAAACCTAAACCTTAAAAAATAAAATAAAAACCTAAACCTAAGAATAAAAATAAAACACAAAAAAAAATAAAAAATAAACTAAACTAAAATATAAATAAAACTTAAACATAAACCTAAAAATAAACTAAAATAAAAAATGTAAACTAAAATAAATAAACCTAAATTAAATAAATTAATTAAAATAAATAAAAAATTAATTAAACCTAAATCTATTGTTTACTAAATTTAAAAAAAATAAATAAATCCCTTAACGAAATCCTAAACCCCAAACCTAAAACCATAAACCAAACTAACCCACAAACCATAAACCAATAAACCTAAACTAAATCTAAATCAAACCCAAATAAATAATTTTAAGAAAATACTCACAACCTAAACCCTAAACCCCAATCCAAAGCCACAGACCTAAACCTGTGACCTAAACCCTAAAACTACTTAAACCCAAAACCCTAAACCCTAAACCCTAAACCTAAACAAACCAACCAAAACCAAGCTTAAATCCTAAACCACTGAGCACTAGACATTATGTAAACAGGCCTAACCACAACCATATCCCAGGCCTTAAACCCTAAAAGCTAAAACTTAAACCAACTAAAATACCTAAAAATTAAATAAAATAAACCAAAATAAAATCAAAATAAAATAAAAAAATAAATTTAAACATAAAGATAAACATAAAATAAAAAACCAAACTAAAATAAAATAAATAAAACCTAAACTAAACTACAAAATAAAAAACCTAAATAAAATAAAAACTAAACCTAAAATAAAAATAAAATAAACCTAAAATAAAATAAAATTAAAACTAAAAATACCTAAACATAAATAAAAAATAAAACCTAAACCTTAATCTAAAAAACTAAACCTAAAATAAAATAACATAAACCTAAACCTAAACTAAATAAAACCTAAACTTAAACCTAAAATAAACTAAACCTAAACCAAAAGCCAAACTAAATAAAATAAAATAAACTAAAAATGAACCTAAATCAAAATTAAAAAATAAAACCTAAAAATAAACCTAAAATAAAAACCTAAAACCTAAACATAAAAAAATAAAATAAAAACTTAAACCAAAACCTAAAGAAAAAAGATAAAATGGAAACCTTAAAAATAAAATAAAAATAAAACTAAACTAAAAAATAGATCTAAACCTAAACCTAAACCTAAACCTCAGAAAAAAAATAACAATAAAAAACCTAAACTAAAATAAATAAACTTAACTGAATAAGAATAAAAAATAAACCTAAATAAAAATAAAATTAAAAACTAAAATAAATGAAAGATAAACTAAATAAATTAAGTAAACCTAAACCTATCAGTTTACTTCATTTAAAAAAAAATATAAACCCTAAATCCTGAAGCCTAAACCCTAAACTTATAACCCTAAAAAACCCTAAATCCTAAACACTAAACACTAACAATAAACACTAAACCCTAAAAGCATAAACCCTAAACTCTAAACCCTAAACTTAAACCTAAAGTAACTAAATAAATTAAAAATTAAACCTAAACCCTATGAATAGGCAGAACCTTGACAGCAGGAATATCACAGTCAATCAGGCTCAGTCTAGATCTGGCGGTGGAGGTGAAGGCAATGCATCCATTATCATAGTGGTGGTGGGGGATCTGGATGTGCTGGTGGATATGAAGGTGGTGGTTAGAGTAGTGGTGGTTATGGAGGCAGGAGGAGCGATGAAGGTTACAGTCATGGTGGTTATGGAGATGGGAGATTGGGGATATGATGGTGGATCCCGCTACTCGAGGGGCTGGGGTGGTTCTGATGGGAACTAGAGAAAATAAAGAACTGCTGATTCGATCTTTTTATTATGGAACTTTATCTTTATAATAGAGATGGTTATAGTTATCTAAGTTTTCTTATTTTCTCTATGAGTGCTCATTTTTTATCTATGTCTTCGGTTGTGTCTTAAAAAACTTAGTGTGTTACTTGTTTGATGAAATCAAAAAGAAGAAATGTTGAATCTAAATTTGTTCTCTATCAAAAAAAAAACAAAAACCCTAAACCCTAAACTAAAATTGAAACCTTAAACCTAAAATGTAAATGCTAAACCCTCAAACCCCTAAACCATAAACCCTAAATGGGAAACCATGAAACCCTTAACCTTAAACCCTAAACCATAAACCCTAAACCCTAAACCTAAACCATAAACCCTAAACCCTAAACCCTAAACCCTAAACCCCAAACCCTAAACCCTAAACAATAATCCCTAAAAAGCTAAAAACTTAAACCTAAACTAAAAAACACCTAAAAATAAAATAAATAAAAAAACATAAATCAAAATATAAAATAAAATACTAACTTAAGCTAAAATCTAAACTTAAATCTAAACCTAAACCTAATCCTAAAATTAAAAAGAAAATAAAATAAAAATAAAACTAAAATAAAATAAAATAAATAAAACCTAAACTAAACTAAAAAATAAAACCTAAAAAAAATTAAAATAAACCTAAAATAAAAGAAAATAAATCAAAATAAAATAAAATAAAACTAAATAAAACCTAAACCTTATAAAAAAACTAAAAATAAAACCTAAAATAATTAAAATAAATTATACCAACTAAAAAAAAAAACCTAAAATAAAATAAATTAAACCTAAACTAAACTATAATAAACTAAACTAAAATAAACTATTTATTTTTCAAGTTTAGGTCTAGGTTTAGGATTATGTTTATTTTTTTAATTCAATTTTATTTTTATTTTATTTTTTAAGTTTATGTTTTATTTTTTTATTTTAAGTTTATGTGAAGGTTTTCAATTTATTTTTTTAGGTTTATTTTTAGGTTTTATTTTCTAGTTTAGGTTTAGGTTTATTATAATTTATTTTATTTTATTTAGCTTAGGATTTAGGCTTAGTTTATTTTAGGTTTATGTTTTTATTTTAGTTTAGGGTTTAGGTTTTCTTAATTTTTTTAATGTTTTATTTATAGGTTTATTTATAGGTTTAGGTTTTTATTTAATTTTTATTTTATTTTATTTTAGATTTATTCTAGGTTTATTTTATTTTTATTTTACGATTAGTTTTTATTTTATTCAGGTTTTTTATCCCTAGGTTTATTTTATTTTTTTAGTTTAGGTTTTGTTTATTTTAGTTTAGTTAATTTTAGTTTAGGTTTAGATTTGTTTCATTTTGTTTATTTCAGGTTTAGTTTTTAGTTTAGGGTTTAGGTTTTATTTTTTCTTTATTTCTTGGTTTATTTTTTTTATGTTTAGGTTTTTATTTAGTTTATATTTTATTATATATTAGGTTTATTTTTTGTTTATGTTTATTTTATTAATTTATTTTAATTAAGTTTAGATTTATTTATTTTAGCATAGTTTTATTTTATTTTATTTTATCTTTAGGTTTAGTTTAAGTTTAGTTTTTATTTTTATTTATTTTTTTAATTATATTAGGTTTAAATTTTATTAATTTTTGGTTTTATGACTCAGTTTGGGTTTTAAGTGGTCCAGGGTTTAGCCAGGGTTTGGGTTTTGTGGTTCAGTCCAGCTTTTTTAGGTTTTAGTTAGGGTTTGGGGCTCAGTTTAGTTCCAGTGTTTCAAGTTTGGTTTTAGTTTTAGTTTTAGGGCTTAGGGTCCTTCAGTTGTGGATTTATGGCTTAGGTTTAGGGTTTAGGGTTTGGCCTATTTATGATCAAGGTTTAGGGTTTAACATTTAAGATTTAGGGTTTAGTGGTTTTATTTAAAAAAAGGCAAACCCATTGGTTTAGTGTATTTAGTTATTTTTTATTTATTTTATTTTATTTTATTTTCATTTTATTTAGGTTTATTTTATTTTATTTAGTTTGATTTATTTATTTTTATTTAGGTTTTATTTTATTTATGTTTGTGTCTTAGTTTATGTTTATGTTTTAGTTTAGTTTTATTTTTAATTTATTTTTTAGGTTTAGGTTTTCTTTTTTATTTTTATGTTTAGGTTTAGAGTTTCATTTTTTAATTTTTAGGTTTAGGTTTATTTTATTTTAGGTTTTATTTATTTTAGTTTAATTGATTTTTGTTTAGGTTTAGGATTATTTTATTTTGTTTTATTAGTCAGTTTCTTTTTAGGTTTAGGTTTTATTTTTATTTATTTTAGGTTTAAGTTTTATTTAGTTTTATTTTATTTTATTTTCTTCATGTTTAGTAATTTTATTTTACATTTAGGTTTTATTTTATTTATGTTTTTATCTCAGGTTTATTTTATTTTTTAGGTTTTATTTATTTAATTATATTAGTTTATATTTTTTTCTTTTTAGGTTTGGGTTTAGTTTAAGTTTCATTTATTTTATTTATTTATTTTATCTTTGGTAGTTTTTTATCCATTTTAAGTTTTATTTAGTCATGTTTATTTAGCTTTTAGTATTTTTTAGGTTTAAGGTTTAGGGTTATTTGTTTTGGTTTGGTGGGGCCTAGTTTTAGGGCCTAGTTTTAGGGTTGTAGGCTCATGGTTAGGTTTAGCTTAGGGTTTCCTTGAATTTAGGGCTTAAAGTTTTTTTAAATTTTAAACGGTTTGTTTTTATTTATTTAGTTTATTTTTTTATTTATTTTAGTTTACTATATTTTTTATTTTATTTAGGTTTATTTTATTAGTTTATTAATCTAATTTAGGTTTTTATTTTAGTTTAAATTTTAAGTTTATGTTTAAAATTAGGTTTATTTTTTTAGGGAGTTTTAATTTTATTTTTATTTTTTTAGGTTTAGTTTTAATTTTATTTTTAGGTTTTGGTTTAGGTTTTATCTATTTTGGATTAGGTTTTAGGTTTTTATTTTAGGTTTATTTTATGTTTTATTTTTTTTTAGTTTAGGTTTATTTTTATTTTATTATTTTATTTTGTTTATTTTGTGATTAGGTTTAGTTTTATTTTATTTTCTTAGGTTTAGTTTATTTTATTTTTTATTTTAATTTTATCTTATGTTTAGGTTTTTTATTTTTTTAGGTTTATTTTTAGGTTTAGGTTTTAATTAGTTTTATTTTATTTTATTTTGGGTTTATTTTATTTTTTATTTTACTTAAGTTATATTTTATTTTGGTTTTTTTTATCATAGGTTTTATTTTAGTTCTTTAATTTAGGTTTTATTTATTTATTTATTTTATTTATTTTTTTTTTTTGTTTTTTTTATTTTTAGGTTTAGTAGGTTTTAGTTTATGTTTATATTTTATTTTTTTATTTTATTTATTGAACCTTTTTAGGTTTATAGTGTTTAGTAGGGTTTTAGGTTTTAGGGTTTGTCAGTGGCTGGGGTTTATGGTTTATGGTCAGGCTAGGGGCTTTATGTTTTGGGTTTAGGGGGTTACTGGGCTTTATGGATAGTAGGAACTGGTTTCACGCTGCAGCAGTTTTGTGGGTATATGATTTGGCTCAGGTTAGTTTATTTTGGTTAGGGTTTTGTGGGTTTATAGTTTAGGGCTCAGGGTTTAGGGCTTAGGATTTAGGGTTCTCTTTATTTAATTAAGCAAACCTATTTTAGGTTTATTTAGTTTATTTAGTTTCTTTTATTTATTTTAGTTTATTCTATTTTTATTTTATCTAAGTTTTTTTTATTTTATTTAGTTTTATTTTTTTTAGGTTTGTTTATTTTATTTTTCATTTTATTTAGTTTATTTTTAGGTTTAGTTTATAGGTTTATTTTAGTTTAATTTTATTTATATTATATTTTTTTATGTTTTGGTTTTATTTTTTTTATTTTAAGGTTTAGGTTTTATTTTATTTTTTTTAGGTTTATTTTTTTAGTTTAGTTTAGGTTTATTTTAGTTAATTTTATTATATCCAATTAGGGTTTGGTTTAGTTTATTTGAAGTTTATGTTTAGTTTAATTTATTTTAGTTTATTTATATTTATTTTATTTATTTTAGTTTAGGTTATTTAGTTTAGAGTTCATTTTGTATTTTTAAGTTTTATTTTTTTTTTAGTTTTTTATCTAGTTTTATTTTAATTTATTTTAAGTTTATTTTATTTTTATTTTACATTTAATTTTTATTTTATTTAGGTTTTTTCTTTTAGGTTTATTGTATTTTTTGTTTAGTTTAGGTTTTTATTTATTTTAATTTAGTTTAGTTTTTATTTTTCATTTTATTTTATTTTTAGGTTTGGGTTTAGGTTTATATTTAAGTTTTTATTATATTTAGGTTTAAGTTTATTTATTTATTTTATTTTAAGTCTATTCAGTTTAGGTTTTAGGATTTGAGTTTATGGTTTGTGGTTTATTTTGTGGTCTGGGTCAGTGTAGGTTAGTGTTTAGAGTTTGGGTTTAGTGTTTATGGTTTAGGGTTTTAGGTATGGTATAGGTTTTAGGGTTTGTGGTCAGGGTTTAGGGTCAGAGTTTAGAATTTAAGTTTGTAGGTTTAGGATTTTGGGTTAGGGTTTTTTTTCTAATTTTTTTTTTTTGGTTTTTATGGTTTAGGGTTTAGGGTTTAGGTTTTAGGTTTAAGGTTCACATTTTAGGTTATGGTTTAGATTTTAGGTTTTGGGTTCAAGTTTTAGTTTAGGGTGTTGGGTTTTTGGTTTTTTATTAATAGAAAACAAATTCAGATTAAACATTTCTTTTCATCGATTTCATCAACTAAGTAGCACACTAAGTTTTCTAAGACACAAGTGATGATATAGATAAAATAAGAATGCATAAAGCAACTCAAAATCCCTAGATAACTAGAACGTGTCTATTGAAAAGACACAGTTCCATAAGCAATAGATCAGATCGGTCGTTCTTCAGTTTCTCCAATTCCCATCAGAACCACCCAGGCCTCTCGTGTAGTGGGATCCATCATAATATCCCTAATCTCTCCCTCTGACACCACCACATCTGTAACCTCCATCGCTCCTCCTGCCTCCATAACAACCACTGCTCCAACCACCACTTCCATATCCACCACAACCTCTAGATTCCCACCACCACCGTGATACCGCCGCTTTTGCTTTGCCTCCACCGCTAGATCTAGACTGACCAAGGTTGATGGTGACATTCTTGTAGTCAAGGTTCTGCCCATTATTAGGGTTTTGGTGTAGGTTTAGGTTTAATAGGTTTTAGGGTTTAGGTTTATTTTTAAATTTATTTAGCTACTTTAGTTTAGGTTTTGGTTTTGGTTTGTGGTTTGTAGTCCGTGTTTGGGGTTTAGGTTTAAGGTTAGTTAGGGTCAGGGTGGTTTAGGTTTAGTGGGTGGGAGGTTAATGCTTGGGTTTAATCTGTTTGTTTAGGGTCCGTGATTGTGGAGGTCAGTGGGTCAGGGTTTAGTGGGGTGGTGGTGCCTAAGTTTAGGTTTTAATTAAGCAAACCAGTAGATTTAGGTTTATTTTAATTTTATTTAGTTAATTTATTTATCTTAGTTTAGGTTTTATTTTGGGCCAGCTAGGTTTAGTTTATTTTAGAGTTTTATTTTTTTCTCAGTTTAGGTTTTAGGTTGTGGGGTAGGGTTTAGGATTTAGGGCCTTGAGTTTTAGCATTTTAGTTTTAAGATTTATGGTTTATCATTTACAGTTTAGGGTTATTATTTATTTTGGATTTTGGGTTCAAGTAAGGTTTGTGTTTGGGTCAGGGGTTTAGGTTTAGGATTTTAGGTTGGATTTTTTTAAATTTTTTCTTAATTTTTTCTTTTTTATTTTTACTGTTTAAGGTTAAGGTTAAGGTTTAGGGTTTAGGTTATAGGTTTAGGGTTCAAGTTTTTGTTTAAGGTTTCATTTTTATGTTTAAAAGAGAACAAATTCATATTCAACATTTCTTTTTTTTTTATTTCATTGACCATATAACACACCATGTTTTCTAAGTCAAAAGGGATGACATAGATAAAAAATGAGCACGCATAGAGCAAATAAAAACCCTAGATAACTTGAACCATCTCTATTGTAAAGACACAGTTCCATAAGTTGCAAATTGGATCGGTCATTCTTCAATTTTGCTAGTTCCCATTATAACCACCCTCGCCTATCGAGTACCAGGATCCCCCATCGTATCCCCGATCTCTCCCTCCGCCACTACCATGATTGTAACCTCCGTCACTCTTCTCGCCTCCATAACCACCACTGCTCTGATCACCACCTCCATATCCACCAGCACCTCCAGAGCCCGCACCACCACTGTGAAAACTGCTTCATTCTCCTTCACCTCCACCGTCAGATCTAGACTGAGCCTAATTGATGGTGGCATTCCTACCATCAAGGTTCTACCCATTTTTAGGTTTTAGCTTTAGGTTTAGGTTTATTAGGTTTATTTTTTAATTTATTTAATTACTTTAGGTTTAGGTTTAGGGTTTGAGGTTTAGGGTTTAGGGTTTAGGGCAAGGTTTAGGGTTTAGGGTTTAAGGTTTAGGGTTTGAGCATTTATGCTTTTAGTGTTTAAGCTTTTATGGTTTAGCATTTTCAGGGTTTAGGGTTGTAGGTTTAGGGTTTGGGATTTAGGGTTTAGGGTTTTTTCTCTTTTTCTAAATTAAGTAAATCGGTAAGTTTAGGTTTCTTTAGTATATTTAGTTTAATTTTTATATATTTCAATTTACTTATTTTTTTAATTAGGTTTATTTAGTTTTTATTTAGTTTAGTTTATTTATTTTAGGTTAATTTATTTTAGTCAATGATTTTATTTTAGTTTATTTTTAGGTTTGATTTCAGGTTTATTTTTAGTTGACTTTATTTTTATTTTATTTTTAGGTTTAGATTTTTTTTTTTTTAGGTTTAGGTTTAAGTATTTTTATAGGTTTAGGTTTTAGGTTTTTATTTTAGGTTTATTTTTAAGTTTTAGGTTTTTATTTTAAGTTTATTTTAGTTTTGGTATAGGTTTATTTTATTTAGTTTATTTTATTTTTGTTTTAGGTTTAGACTTTTTTTTAATTTAGGGTTTAGGTTTTATTTTTTATTTATTTTTAGATTTTAATATTTTGTTTATTTTTTGATTTAGGTTTGTAATTATTTTTTATTTTATTTTATTTTATTTTACATTTAAATTTTATTTTTAGGTTATTTATTCCAGTTTATTTAATCTTGGCTTTACATTTTATTTATTTTATTTTTTTATTTTATTATTTATTTTATTCTTATTTTTAAAGTTTTAATTGCAGGTTTTATTTTGAGTTTATTTTATTTTGTTTTTTTATCTATATATACATATATTCATATATATAGATTTTATTTAGTTTAAGCTTTATGTTTTTGTATTTTAGATTTATGGCTTCAGTTTTGTGGCTTCAGGGCTTTAAGGCCTTGGGCGTCAGGTTGGTGATCAGTGATTAATGTTTAGGCCAGTGTATTGGATTCCAGCCTCACGGCTCAGTGGCTTGTGGGCGGCTCAGTGGGTCTGATCAGCTACCCAGTAGGCCTGTGGTCTTCCAGACCCCTGTGGCCTACCCCTTGTGATCCCATGACTGGAGCCTGAGCTCTTGATTTTGGCTCCTTCAGTGGCCTGGGTCTGGGGTCATGGCTTGGCTCAGGGCTCAGGCCCAGGTCTGGTGGCCTAGCACAGTGGCCTAAGATCAACCTGCGCCTTTGTATCCTGGGCTCAGGAGCCTGTGGCTCAGGGCTTATTTTCAAACACCTGCGGCCCAGGTCAGTGATCAAGACTCAGTATCTGTGGCCCCCAGGCCTTGTGGGCCTGTGGCCCAGTGGTCAGCCTCAGAGCCCAGCCCAGGCGCGCCTGCATGGCCTGCCTGTGGGCTGGCCTCAGGGGCCCAAAGGTCTAGCCTGTGACTCCAGGGTCATGGCCCAAAGATCTACCCACTCAGTACTCAGGCCCAGGCCCAAGACTCCTTAGGGTCATCTTTGGCCTAGCGTCAGGTCTCTGCACTAGCACAAGGATCTGGGCGGTAGGCCTAATCCTTTACTGAGTCTCCTTTCCTTCCTTTATCTTCCGCTGCCATCTATGCTCAGGCTCTCTGTGATTTATCTTTA